>JAHHZJ010000549.1:0-44759 GCA_021437245.1 Aegilops speltoides | reverse complement strand
AAAACAACAAAATCAAGCTAGAAATCACGAGGTAGGGCTCCAAAACGTGATCAACCTGGCTCATGATACCATATGATGTAGGGTGGAACCCTAATTGCTGATCTTTCACGCTTGAGGGATCCTACGGAGGAGACACGAAGAACGCATGAAGAACGAGAGGAAATCACGGGAAAACGAGAGACACTCAACCGACAAGAGATCAATCACACAAGGTCTAGATCATCGGCACGAAAGTGATACATGGTCCAAAATCAACAAAGGAAAGATACAAAGGTAGCCCTTCTTCTCCGAGTGGATGTCTTGAATCCACGAGGGATCTTCCCTTATAGGGTCTTAAACTGATGGATCTTCTTCCAGACGGAGGTCCCGATCTCCGTGGAGAAGTACCGTGGATGAGCAAAGGCTCACACACAAATATGAGCTAATCCAATGCTAAGTCTCAAAGTGAGGAGAGGGGTCCTATATATAGAGTCTGGGCGAGGTACATGGGCTCAGCCTAACACGCTGCTGCAGCGCTGGTTTGATGATCCGCCGACGGTCCGGATGATCTGGCTGGTCCGGATGATCCGTGGGGCCCGATGGTCCGGTGCTCACTGGTGACGGGCAGCAGGCCGGACGTCCGGCCGGTGGTCCGGATGTCCGGCGGTGTCCGATGATCTGTGCCGGGTCCGGATGATCCGCCTCGCGGGAGGTTCTGCTGCTTCGGTTGATTTAGCCGGATCGTCCGGACCGGGTCCGGATCATCCGGCTCGTCCCGATCGTCCGGCCTCCGTCCCGATCGTCCGCCTCTATGGTCCTGGTTGCTTTTTCCTTCCGCTTTCGCAGATGTCTTCCGCTCGATTCTCCTTGCTTCCTAGCTTCTTCATGGTCGACTCTTGTGCCTCGAGTATGCATAGAGTTTCCGCTGAGGTAGTAACCATGTCTCACGTGAATCAAGGAGAGTTGTGAGAGGCGGATGTCACCGTTTCAAGAGCTCTGCACGTGCTCGAGTCATCGGTCCTTGTGGTGTTGTAGATGTTGATGTAGAGTCCATTGATGATGGAAGGATGCTCCGCATCATGGTGGGGGTTGTGGCTCTCTCACATGGGAATTGTGGCAACTCGTCATATATTGGGCTAGTGGTGAAGTCACTCACTCTCATTATGGTGGCACAAGTCACTCAAGTCATCATATCGCCGCCGGGTCGAAGGGAAAGTCCCATGCTCAACCATCTCGCCGTGGTCGCCGTGGATGAAGGTCAAGATGGCACATCATCACTCGCCGTGGATGAAGGCCAAGATGGCTCAACATCACTGCGGCCGTGGATGAAGGTCAAGATGGCACATCATCACTCTCGCCGTGATGAAGGTCAAGATGGCTCAACATCACTCGCCGTGGATGAAGGCCAAGATGGCACATCATCACTCGCCTCCTAAGATGGAAGATCATCCTTGCTCGCCACCTTGTCGCCGCCTCCAAAGCTTGGTCCTTGGGAGCATCGCCTGGAGCTCGCTTCGGCTTGGACATCTTGGTGGTACTAGCCTCATGCTTGTCGAGAGCTTGGTCGCCAAGTTTGCATGGGGTGGAGAAGCCTTGGCCTTCATGAGTTCTTGTTCACTTTGAGAGCACCAATGTAGTAGTCGTGATGAGGACATCAATACCATTGTTACACCCACAGCCCCCGCTATATACATATCGGACCAATTACTAGAGCTCACAAGACGCCAACTAAATTACTGTGTACTTTCGCTTGGTAATGATTCTAATGTTCATGAGAATATGATGTCGCTTAAATTGGATACATTTGTTTTGCTTACAAATGAAGGGCCTAGCTTGGAGAAGGATGAACATTGGAGCAAGAACAAGCATGGAGATGATGGCATGCGCAGGGGGACAAGAATGGAGTTACAAGTGATGATTTCAGACTTTGAAGCCACCATAATGAGTACATGAAGCCTTGGACGAAATATACAAGATGCCACTTCATAAATTTCGTCCAGAGGCTATTCTAGGTGTCACACACCTTATTATTGGGCCAGCCCATGTAATTTCGAAATACATTAGTATAGGCTATTTTAGAGTCCGTATGTGTGGGAAACAAGAGATAGGGTTAGTTTCGACCCTCCACCAAGGGCCACGAAATTCACCCCTCTTCCTCCATATATACAGCCCTTAGGGCACCGCTTAGACTTTGGGTTTTGTTTAGATTAAAAGTTCGCCATAGCTGCAACTTCACAGCATTTCGCTTGTGTTCAACGACTGCATAAAGGCGCCACAGTAACCCCACCTTGATCAATAAAGCTTTCATCTTATATTCGCAATATCCAGATTGCAATCTCAGCTTGCTTGTTCTTCGCTTGCTCGCAGGAAATGACCTTCGTGGTCGTTGATCGTGTTCGCGCGGTCAATAACCTCTCGAGTTGGTTTAGCGACATATATGCGCGACGCCCTCACACGCTCAGAGTCGGATCGCAAAGTCGACTTCCACCAAAGCGAAATCCACCATCTCATCGAAAGACGGACACCTTTGCCTCTATCAAGTGGTATCGATTTCCGTGTTGCTCGTGAGATTTTACGCTTTTCGTAGTTTAGATCGAGTCTGTTCTTCATACCTATAGTCCACTTAAAAGCCAAAAAAATTAGGTTAGTTCATCCCGTCCAACCAATCTGAGCCTTTGCATAATCTTTTTCAGATTTGCTTTGTTGAATTGGCGTTGCATCGCCGTGTCAAGTTGCTGGTCTTAGCGCCTAGTCTTTTAGAGTTTCGAAGTTCGTTCACAAAGTTGTCACGCCGCCGCCGCCATATACCACCGCCACATATTCACCGCCAATCCGAATCCATATACGCCACCACATATCCGCCGCCATCACGCCCATCCGAGTCCACCAATCCGAAGCAACATATATCCGCCACCAAATCCGAAGTTCCACCAGATTCATCTCCGCCACCAGGTCCGAAGTTCCACCAGATTCATCTCCGCCACCACCCTAGTCCGAGTCCAAAGAATTGTTGCATTGTTCTCGATTTCCAGATCACGCGACATCCGAAAAACGTGATAAAGACAGACTCCCCAACTTCCAAGCCATCCGCAAAGAAAAATAGTTCCAGCTTCAAAAAAAAACTAAGTCCGAAAATTCGCTAGGCAGTTTTTAGACCATTTGTAGACTTTTTCCGAAAAAATTTGTTATGAGCAAAAAAAAAAAAACACTCGCCATTATAGGACAAAAAAGTGCAAAAAAAAAGGAAAAAAAGAGAAAAAAAATTCAGAGTGTGCTCCTCCCTTGTTTACGCAGCAGCCGTGATTTTGTTAGTGTTCTAGGCTCGCCTCTAGCACGGTTCAGCCTAGGACCAAAGACAAGATCTGCTGCTGAGCGCTTATTCAACTTTGCATCTCTCAATTGATTATTGTCGACCTTTTTTGCTACCATATTATAAGCCTTCCCAGCTCCACATACATCTACGCCGTATGCTTGATTCTCCCCGTAATCGCTATATCCAAGCTTTGAGAGTTTTGACTACAACGGTTGCCGATCACCACCGCATTGGTAAGAACTGTAAGAATTTGAGATTTGCTTGACGGATTTTGTGATACACCACCACCACTTTTTAGTAGTTTGTAGGATCATATTCTTGTGTGTTTCTATTTTCTGCTAACCATGGTAGGATCACAAGTCGATGAGACTGATTGGGAGAACTCGACTAACAAACAGCTACATGATAAGTTTCAAAGAAATGATGATTGGACAAAAAAGACGTGGTAAACAGATTTGACGAGGCCATGGAGAAGATAGATGGCATTGAGAAGACGCTTGAAACAAAGCTTGATAGCAAGTTTGATGAATTGCTCGCTGCTTTTCCACAACCACCGCCGGCTGCACCTATCGCACTCTCAAGAACGACAACAACCACGCCCTTCCGAATCAAGATGGACGAGCTCAACAGGTTCCTCTTGAGCCAGACAAAATTCTCGTGCCGCTGCCATCGCTGTTGGTGCTTTTTGGCTCCTCATCGCTGCCGGTGGTACCGAGGAGGATGATGAGTATGTGGACGATTATGAGGATGAGGTTGATCAACATCGTAACTACGCGCAACCACCAGACCACAACCACCGTGTCGCCCACATGCAAATAATGGCAATATTAGGGCCCTCAGTACGAGATCATGACCATCTCCCTAAACTGAAATTGAATATTCCACCATTTGAGGGTAGATATGTTCCTGATATATATCTTACTTGGGAGTTAGAAACCGAACAACGATTTACATGTTTACAATATCCCGAGGAGAGACGTGTTCCTCGCCGTTGTTTGTGCTTTCACTAGCTTTGCATGTGTTTGGTGGTCTCAACATTGTAGATTATATCCTGCTCCAGCTACTTGGGCTGCTTTGAAAACTGCTATGCGACTCAAGGGTTCCACCATATTATCAACGTGAATTACTTCAAAATTGCAGCGCTTAAGACAAGGAAAAACTCAGAGAAGAATATTATCGTGAATTACAAACCGCTTGATTAGATGTGGTATTGTTGAGGAGAATGAAGCTATGCTTGCACGCTTTCGGGTGGATTAAATAGAGAGATTCGCACCATTCTAGACTATAAGGATTATAATAATATCACTGCTTATTCCATCTTGCTTGTAAAGTGAACGTGAAGTGCAGGATCGACAGCATTGGCGCCGCACTAACTTTTCTCGCAGGTCGACCTTCATCATGGACACCACGCATCATCTACTTCCACCGCACCATCACCTCCTTCAAAGCCACCTCCAACCGTGATACAAGAAAGCAGCACAACCACCACTATCTCGCCAAGAGCACACCGCTGGCTCAAGACAGAGCTCTTCTTCTTCCATGGCGCCAACAGGCACACAAGTGATATTATTTGTCGTCATTGTAAGGGAAGAGGACATTTTATGAGAGAATGCAAATCTCAGCGCAGATGATTGCTACGAGGATGGTGGGTATGAGTCCGCTAGTGACTATGATGAGGAGACTTTGGCTCTTATTACACATGAGGAACACGGTGGAGATGATTCTGATCATGAGACACAATACATGGCTGTCAAGATGCCGACAGTATGAATGTTTAGTTGCTCAACGTGTTTTGAGTGTGCAGGTTACACAAGTCGAGCAAAATCAGAGGCATAATTTGTTCCATACAAAGGAGTTGTGAAGGAACGTTCTATTCAAGGCCATCATAGATGGAGGGAGCTGCAACAACTTGGCTAGCATGGAGATGGTGGAGAAGCTATCTCTCACCACAAGACCACATCCACATCCTTACTACATCCAATGGTTCAACAACAGCGGCAAGGTGAAGGTAACACGACTGCTCGTGTGCATTTTAGTATCTCTACATATGCTGATTATGTTGATTGTGATGTGGTACCTATGCAAGCATGTTCCTTATTACTTGGTAGACCATGGCAATTTGATAAAATTTCAGACACCATGGTAGAAACAATCAAGATACTCTTGTTCATAAGGATAAAATATTACTTTGCTTCCTATGACTCCTGAGTCCATTTTGAAAGATGATATTAATAGAGCTAATAAAGCAAAACAGAGAAAATAAGAGTGAAAATCAGATTGTGGCAAAAGAATTTGAGCAACACATGAAGCCTAATAATAAACCATCTATCGTTGCTTCAAATTAAATTGAAAAGTGCATGTTTACTTGCCACCAAATCTGATATTGATGAGCTAGATTTTAGCAAATCTATTTGCTATGCTTTTGTGTGCAAAGAGGCATTATTTTCATTCGAGGACGGTTTTCCTCTTTGCCCCTCGCTGTCACTAACATTTTGCAGAGTTCACGACGCCTTTCCACAAGACGTGCCACCGGATTACCACCTATTCGAGGGATTGAGCATCAAATTGACTTAATTCCCGTGCATCATTACCCAACCGCACCACCATACCGCATCAATCCAGAGGAGACGAAGGAGATTATGCGTCAAGTACAGTGAGCTGCTCGACAAAGGTTATATACGCCAATCCCTTAGTCCTTGTGTTGTTCCTATTATTCTAGTGCCGAAAAAGGATGGTACGTCACGATGTGTGTTGATTGTAGAGGCATCAATAATATTACTATTCGTTATCGCCACCCTATTCCTAGGCTAGATGATATGCTTGATGAATTGAGTGGCTCTACAATATTCTCCAAAGTTGATTTATGAGTGGATACCATCAAATTCGTATGAAATTGGGAGATGAATGGAAAACAGCATTTAAAACTAAGTTTGGATTATATGAGTGGTTAGTCATGCCTTTTGGGTTAACTAATGCACCTAGTACTTTCATGAGATTAATGAACTAAGTTTTACGTGCTTTCATTGGACGATTTGTGGTAGTCTATTTTGATGATATACTGATTTATAGCAAATCTTTGGAAGAACATTTGGAACATTTACGTGTTGTTTTTAATGCTCTACGTGATGCACGCTTGTTTGGTAACCTTGGGAAGTGCACCTTTGCACCGAATCGAGTATCTTTTCTTGGCTATGTTGTTACTCCACAGGAATTGAAGTTGATAAAGCCAAGATTGAAGCTATTGAGAGTTGGCCGCAGCCCAAAACGGTCACACAAGTGAGGAGTTTCTTGGCCTCGCTGGTTTCTATAGGCGCTTTTAGAGAGATTTCAGCACCATTGCTGCACCTCTCAATGAGCTTACAAAGAAGGATGTGCCTTTTGTTTGGGGTACCGCACAGAAGAAGCCTTCACGGTATTGAAAGATAAGTTGACACATGCCCTTTACTCCAACTTCCTGATTTTAATAAGACTTTTGAGCTTGAATGTGATGCTAGTGGAATTGGATTAGAGGTGTGTTATTACAAGATGGCAAACCTGTTGCATACTTTTCTCAAAAATTGAGGGCCTAGTCTGAATTACTCTACTTATGATAAAGAATTATATGCTCTTGTTCGACTTTAGAAACATGGCAACATTATTTATGGCCCAAAGAATTTGTTATACATTCTGATCATGAATCTTTGAAACATATTAAAAGTCAAGCTAAACTGAATCGTAGACATGCTAAATGGGTTGAATTCATTGAGACTTTCCTTATGT
This sequence comes from Aegilops speltoides, assembly GCA_021437245.1. Taxonomy (NCBI): domain Eukaryota; kingdom Viridiplantae; phylum Streptophyta; class Magnoliopsida; order Poales; family Poaceae; genus Aegilops; species Aegilops speltoides. Next base: position 37,708 of record JAHHZJ010000549.1, on the reverse strand, counting down.
CATTAAACACAAGAAGGGTAAAGAAAATGTTATTGTCGATGCATTGTCTCGTCGCTATACTATGCTTTCACAACTTGACTTCAAAATATTTGGTTTGGAGACCATCAAAGATCAATATGTGCATGATGCTGATTTTAAAGATGTATTGCAGAATTGTAAAGAAGGAAGAACATGGAACAAGTTTGTCGTTAATGATGGATTTGTGTTCCGTACAACAAGCTATGCATTCCAGCTAGCTCCGCTCGCCTTTTGTTGTTGCAGGAGGCGATGGAGGAGGACTAATGGGACACTTTGGCGTGAAGAAGACGGAGGACGATTTGCTACACATTTCTTTTGGCCAAAGATGAGACGGATGTTGAGCGCTTTATTGCTCGCTGCACTACATGTCAAAAAGCTAAGTCACGACTCAATCCTCATGGTTTATATATGCCTTTGCCTATACCTAGTGTTCCTTGGGAGGATATATCTATGGACTTTGTTTTAGGTTTACCTAGAACAAAGAAGGAGGGATAGCATATTTGTTGTCGTGGATAGATTCTCTAAAATGGCACACTTTATACCATGTCATAAAAGCGATGATGTCGCTAATGTTGCTGATTTGTTCTTTCGTGAAATTATTCGCTTGCATGGTGTGCCAAATACTATTGTTTCAGATCGTGATACTAAATTTCTTAGCCACTTTTGGAGATGTTTATGGGCTGTTGGGGACTAAACTGCTTTTTAGTACTACTTGTCACCCCAAACCGATGGACAAACCAAGTAGTCAATAGAACATTGTCTACTATGCTTAGGGCTGTTCTAAAGAATAATAAGAAAATGTGGGAGGAATGCTTGCCTCATATTGAATTTGCTTATAATCGCTCATTGCATTCTACTACTAAGATGTGCCCTTTGAAGTTGTGTATGGTTTCCTACCTCGCACCTATTGATTTGTTGCTTCTTCCATCTTCGGAGAAGGTTAATTTTGATGCTAAAGAACGTGTGAATTGATTTTAAAATGCATGAGTTAACTAAGGAAAACATTGAGCGATGAATGCTAAATATAAACTTGTCGGAGATAAGGGTAGAAAACATGTTGTGTTTGCACCGAGATCTTGTTTGGTTACATTTATGTAAGGATAGATTTCCGATTTGCGCAAATCAAAGCTAATGCCACGTGTCAGCTGGTCCCTTTAAGGTGTTGGAGAAAGTAAATGATAATGCATATAAACTTGAGCTGCCCGCAGATTTTGGGGTTAGTCCCACTTTTAACATTGCAGATTTGAAGCCATATTTGGTGAGGAAGATGAACTTCCGTCGAGGACGACTTCATTTCAAGAAGGGAGGATGATGAGGACATCAATACCATTGTTACACCCACAGCCCCTGCTGCTATACATACCGGACCAATTACTAGAGCTCACAAGACGCCAACTAAATTACCAAGTACTTTCGCTTTTTGGTAATGATTCTAATGTTCATGAGAATATGATGTCGCTTAAATTGGATACATTTGTTTTGCTTACAAATGAAGGGCCTAGCTTGGAGAAGGATGAACATTGGAGCAAGAACAAGCATGGAGATGATGGCATGCTAAGGGGACAAGAATGGAGTTACAAGTGATGATTTCAGGACTTTGAAGCCACCATAATGAGTGCATGAAGCCTTGGACGAAATATACAAGATGCCACTTCATAAATTTCGTCCAGAGGCTATTCTAGGTGCTGCACACCTTATTATTGGGCCAGCCCATGTAATTTCGAAATACATTAGTATAGGCTATTTTAGAGTCCGTATGTGTGGGGAAACAAGAGATAGGGTTAGTTTCGACCCTCCACCAAGGGCCACGAAATTCACCCCTCTTCCTCCATATATACAGCCCTTAGGGCACCGCTTAGACTTTGAGTTTTGTTTAGATTAAAAGTTCGCCATAGCTGCAACTTCACATTTCGCTTGTGTTCAACGACTGCATAAAGGCGCCACAGTAACCCCACCTTGATCAATAAAGCTTTCATCTTATATTCGCAATATCCAGATTGCAATCTCAGCTTGCTTGTTCTTCGCTTGCTCGCAGGAAATAGACCTTCGTGGTCAGTTGATCGTGTTCGCGGGTCAATAACCTCTCTGAGTTGGTTTAGCGACATATATGCGCGACGTCCTCACACGTTCGTAGTCGGATCGTCAAAGTCGACTTCCACCAAAGCGAAATCCACCATCTCATCGAAAGACGGGACACCTTTGCCTCTATCAATATACCACCACCACATATTCACCGCCAATCCGAATCCATATACGCCACCACATATCCGCCGCCATCACGCCCATCCGAGTCCACCTGCAACATATGATGAGGACATGAGTACCTTGTATATGACCAAAAATATTGCATACATGCATTTTTGTCAGGTGATTTCTAGTGCAAACTATTCAATAATCTATTTATGTTATCCAGAACAAAAATACTTCACACACTTTTGTGTTTTGTCTAATTACAGGTGTATGGGACATTTGTACAATCCACATATGAAGATAAGGAAGAAAGAGATGTTTATTTGTTGTTCAAAAGTCTTCTCACGTCACTTTTGGCCCAAGAGAAGATAGAGTCCAAGTCTCTCACGTTCTGGATTCAGATTCGGACTGCACAGACATACCTGACTCAAAACGCCAACAACTATTTCATACGGACTCCGAATTGGGTGATTCTTTTTTTGTTGGAAAGAAGATTTCATGCTCTTTCCAGCACAATTGGAATCACCTTAAAATCCGTCCGGAGCGTTGAGTTGTGGACAAAACAATCTGACGCTGCACCAGAATCCGAGTCAAACTACAAGTCCAAAGGTGTTACGTCACCTCCACTTGGGCCCATTGGCCTTGTACGACCTAGGGTTAGTTTTAGGCTGCCTTGGGACGTCCTCCCACCTCCTTGGCCGCCACCCCTTGCTCCTATATAAATAGATCCATCTAGTAGCTTTTCCCTGGGGATTTGTTTAGTTAAAAGTTAGCCATTGCAACTTCGTGTACTTTGTTTGTGTCCAACGACCAAACCAAGACCGCTTACGGATCCCCACCTTTATCCATACTTCATACATACTCGCAATATTCAGATTGCTTTTATCATATTCTTGCTTGTTCTTCGATTGCTTGCAGGAATAGACCTTCGTGGTCAGGTTGATTGTGCTCCGGCGTGGTCAATAACCTCTCGGAGTTGGTTTAGCGATTGCTAAGGCGCAACGTCAGGCACGCTTGTAGTCGGATCGCCAAAGTCGCTCCACCAAATCGATAGTTATCATCTCATCGAAAGATCGACACCCCGCCTATCAAGTGGTATCAGTTTTCAGTTGCTCGTGAGAATTTCCAGCTTTTCCTAGTTTAGATTTATTTTCTTACCTATTGTCCAAGAAAAGCCACAAAAATAGTTAGATCTATTCACCCTTTGTCCAAGCCACTCGAGCCTTTGCAATTTTCTTTTCATTGGTTGCATTATTGAATTATCGGTTGCATCGTCCGTGTTGAGTTGCTGGTCTTAGTGTCTAGTTCCTTTAGAGTTTCGAGTTCTGTTCACATTAGTCACGCCGCTGCATCATTATGCCTTCCGCTGTCCACCATCCCATCTATTAATTTCACCACGTACACGCTACTGTTCATTGTCATAATCATAGTTGAGGTCATTCACATCTTCGCCAGATCCAATCTGCATCTTATCTAGTTTGTCTTGGAAAGAGGGAGAAAAAAAAGAGAGAAAAAAAAGAGAAAAAAGGAAAGAAAAAAAAAGAAAAAGAGAGAGAAAAAAGAAAAAAAGTGTGAGGAAAAAAGAGAGAAGAAAAAATCGGATCTATCTAGAATCAATCTCGTACCTGAATTCGGATTGAATCTGTTTTATGACTGTTCAGTAAAACAGGTGTATCTTCCTCATACGAAGTCCGCTTTGACTCCGTGAGTACTCAAATTGAAGCTAGCGACGAGCCGCATCTAAATAGTTGCAGAAGCTAGTTCAATATTTGACACCTCAAAATCGGCTTCTAAATAGGTCTTTTGCCCTCTAAAGTTCGTGAACACAGCTTGTTCCAATTTTTCAGCCAGTTTTAGAATTCTTTGACTCTCATATCAACTCGAATTGAGTGATTCTTTTGCATTGGAAAGCTTGAGTTAGTAGCATTCTTTGAAAGAATTTATCAGAAAATTGGCTCAAACTTTTCAAGAGGAAAGTTGAGAGAGAGTTGTTGTATGTCCTGCTTGGTAGTTGTTTTTCATCATTATCTTCACTACCGCTAGATCTTCACTTATATCTTGCTGTCAAGAGCTACTTAGTATCCTTCATTGATGCTAGTTGTGCTACGCCGTGACCTCATTAGTGTTCTAGGCTCGCCCTCTAGTCCGGTCTAGCCTAGGACCAAAGACAGCACACTGCTGCTGAGCGCTTATTCAACATTGCATCTCTGAATTGATTATTGCTAATCTTTTGCTACCATATATAGCCAACCCAGCTCCACATATTTCTACACCGTATATGTATCGCCTCTCGGCAATCGCTTACACAATCTTCGAGTTATTTGACATCGCTGGTTGCCTCGTCACCACCGCCGCATGGTAAGAACTTGTAAGATATTGATATTTGCTTTATCTGTGAGCACTTTACAACCACATCCTAGTAGTTCATAGGAACATTATTCTGAATTTTGTTTCTTGTTTCTACTAATCATGACAGGTTCCGAGATAGAAGTTCTTGGACGATTTACACATCTTCACCATCACGAGAGTTGGGACAACACACACAACCACATGGTCAGTTATCTCTTTACCGCCATTTGAGGGTAGATTTAATCCTGCTATTTATCTAGCTTGGGAGTTTGAAGTAGAACAAGTTTTTAGTAACCATGACTTTTCTGAACTTGAGCGAGTACGAGCTGCCACTAGAGCATTTACTGGTTTTGCTTCAGCTTGGTGGAGTGTGCATTGTAAGAAAAATATTGATAACCAACCCACAACTTGGAAAGATTTGAAAGATGTAATGAGACAACATTTTTTCCCTCCTTACTATCGTCGTGAATTGCTTCGCAAATTTGAACAATTTAAACAAGGCAACAACACTGTCCATGCTTACTACAAAGAGTTCAAATCTTATATGCATCATTGTGACATAGAAGAATCTAAGGATGATACAATGAATAGATTTTTGGTGGTTTGAACCATGATATTCAGCAAGATTTCAGATATTCCTCGTTGCATTACCGGTATGTATGTTCGTGCTTGTACCTTTGAGAGACAAGCACAGGAGGATGCATTGGGTGACTACAACAACTACTATTCCAGTTCATGCTCACCACCGCCGGTTGGTTCCTCCACCGCTGCACCTACTAGAGCAGCCCCACCTCGGATTGTGAGCGCGACATCATCTCAAGAGTATGGTGCATTGTCACGCTCTGTACTTACATCAGCTACGCCTTTATGCATAAGGTAACAAAGAAGGTATTGATGATATAATTTACATGAGAATGATGCATCCCTAGTTAACTTGAATACATCATGTGTTGAGCTACCCACTACTTTGATCACACCACCTATTTTAGAGGATTATGTTGATAATTTGACTTTGCCATGTGATCAAACAACTGAAATACCAACAATTTTGAGAGCACCAATTGAATTAACTGTTGATGCAAAAGAATCAATGTTTAATCGCTTTTGATATGACCTCTAATCTTGGTGATGATTCTGTGTCGAATGACTCATTGCATGTTTGCTTATCTAAGCATGTTGTAGCATGTAAATTTGATTCAAATAAGGTTTATTCACCAATGTTGGGATGGTTTAATGATGAACATTGTCAATCTTTTGAAATAAATAAGAGCTTCACTTATATGTGCAAACTGAGTTGCAATATTTTCATGCCTTCTAGTTCTTGTGCTAATTTGTTGGCTTTAGATTTTATGAACTATGCAAGTTACTCATCTATTCATGTGTCATATATGCAAAAATCAAGGGAAGTAAAATGGATGACGATACATATACAACATGTACACCTTGTCTCTTTTGTTAGCCACATTTCAGATTAAGCAACGCCGAGGACGGCTTTGTTTTCAAGAAGGAGGATGATGAGGACATGAGTACCTTTGATATGACCAAAATATTGCATACATGCATATTTGTCGTGATTTCTAGTGCAAACTATTCAATAATCTATTTATGTTATCCGTAACAAAAATACTTCACACACTTTTGTGTTTTGTCTAATTGCAGGTGTATGGGACATTTGTACAATCCACATATGAAGATAAGGAAGAAAGAGATGTTTATTTGCTGTTCAAAAAGTCTTCTCACGTCACTTTTGGCCCAAGAGAAGATAGAGTCCAAGTCTCTCACGTTCTGATTCAGATTCGACTGCACAGACATACCTGACTCAAAACGCCAACAACTTTTTCATACGGATTCGAATTGGGTGATTCTTTTTTGTTGGAAAGAAGATTTCATGCTCTTTCCAGCACAATTGGAATCACCTTAAAATCCGTCCGGAGCGTTGAGTTGTGGACAAAACAATCTGACGCTGCACCAGAATCCGAGTCAAACTACAAGTCCAAAGGTGTTACGTCACCTCCACTTGGGCCCATTGGCCTTGTAAGACCTAGGGTTAGTTTTAGGCTGCCTTGGGACGTCCTCCCACCTCCTTGGCCGCCACCCCTTGCTCCTATATAAATAGATCCATCTAGTAGCTTTTCCCTGGGGATTTGTTTAGTTAAAAGTTAGCCATTGCAACTTCGTGTACTTTGTTTGTGTCCAACGACCAAACCAAGACCGCTTATGGATCCCCACCTTTATCCATACTTCATACATACCAATATTCAGATTGCTTTTATCATATTCTTGCTTGTTCTTCGATTGCTTGCAATAGACCTTCGTGGTCATGCCTTGTGCTCGCGTGAGTTGGTTTAGCGATTGCTAAGGCGCAACGGTGGATTTCGCTTGGTGGAAGTCGATTTGACGATCCGAAGATCGGTATATGCGGAACAAACTTGACGAACGCAGGAGTCGACGACGATCCGCTACTTTAGCAATCGCTAAACCAACTCCGAGAGGTTATTGACCACGCCGAGCACGATCAACCTGACCACGAAGGTCTGCTTTCGCAAGCAAACGAAGAACAAGCAAGAAACTGAGATTGCAACTGGATATTGCGAATATAAGATGAAAGCTTTATTGATCAAGGTGGGGTTCTGTGACGCTTTGTCCGGTCGCTGAACACAAACGGCACGCGGTTGCAGCTATGGCGTAACTTTTAATCTAAACAAAACCCCAAAGTCTAAACGGTGCCCTAAGGGCTGTATATATGGAGGAAGAGGGGTGAATTTCGTGGCCCTTGGTGGAGGGGTCCAAACTAACCCTATCTCTTGTTTCCCCACACATACGGACTCTAAAAATAGCCTATACTAATGTATTTCGAAATTACATGGGCCTGGCCCAATAATAAGGTGACGAGCACCTAGAATAGCCTCTGGACGAAATTTATGAAGTGGCATCTTGTATATTTCGTCCAAGGCTTCATGCACTCATTATGGTGGCTTCAAAGTCCTGAAATCATCACTTGTAACTCCATTCTGTCCTCTTATGCATGCCATCATCTCCATGCTTGTTCTTGCTCCAATGTTCATCCTTCTCCAAGCTAGGCCCTTCATTTGTAAGCAAAACAAATGTATCCAATTTAGGCAGCATCATATTCTCATGAACATTAGAATCATTACCAAGAAACGAAAGTACCGGTAATTTAGTTGGCGCATGAGCTCTAGTAATTGGTCCAAGATGTATAGCAGCAGGGCTGTGGGTGTAACAATGGTATTGATGTCCTCATCATCCTCCCTTCTTGAAATGAAGTCGCCCTCGACGGAAGTTCATCTTCCTCACCCAAATATGGCTTCAAATCTGCAATGTTAAAAGTGGACTAACCCCAAAATCTGCATGCAGCTCAAGTTTATATGCATTATCATTTACTTTCTCCAACACCTTAAAGGGACCAGCAGACGTGGCATTAGCTTTGATTTATGCAAATCAGAAATCTATCTCACGCAAATGTAACCAAACAAGATCTCCAGTGCAAACACAACATGTTTTCTACCCTTATCTCCAAAGAAGTTTATATTTAGCATTCATACGCCAATGTTTTCCTTAGTTAACTCATGCATTTTTAAAATCAATTCAGCACGCTTCTTTAGCATCAAAATTAACCTTCTCCAAGATGGAAGAGGCAACAAATCAATAGGTGCACGAGGTAGGAAACCATACACAACTTCAAAAGGGCACATCTTAGTAGTAGAATGCAATGAACGATTATAAGCAAATTCAATATGAGGCAAGCATTCTTCCCACATTTTCTTATTATTCTTTAGAACAGCCCTAAGCATAGTAGACAATGTTCTATTGACTACTTCAGTTTGTCCATCAGCTTGGGGTGACAAGTAGTACTAAAAGCAGTTTAGTCCCCAACTTAGCCCATAAACATCTCCAAAAGTGGCTAAGAAATTTAGTATCACGATCTGAAACAATAGTATTTGGCACACCATGCAAGCTTAATAATTTCAATGAAAGAACAAATCAGCAACATTGACAAAGATCATCGCTTTTATGACATGGTATAAAGTGTGCCATTTTCGAGAATCTATCCACGACAACAAATATGTTATCCTCCCTTCTTTGTTCTAGGTAAACCTAAAACAAAGTCCATAGATATATCCTCCCAAGGAACACTAGGTACAGCAAAGGCATATATAAACCATGAGGATTGAGTCGTGACTTAGCTTTTTGACATGTAGTGCAATGAGCAATAAAACGCCAACATCCCGCCTCATCTTTGGCCAAAAGAAATGTGTAGCAAGTACGCCCTCCGCCTTCTTCACGCCAAAGTGTCCCATTAGTCCTCCTCCATGCGCCTCCTGCAACAACAAAAGACGAACGGAGCTAGCTGAATGCATAGCTTGTTAGCACGAACACAAATCCATCATTAACGACAAACTTGTTCCATGTTCTTCCTTCTTACAATTCTGCAATACATCTTTAAAATCAGCATCATGCACATATTGATCTTTGATGGTCTCCAAACCAAATATTTTGAAGTCAAGTTGTGAAAGCATAGTATAGCGATGAGACAATGCATCAAGAATAACATTTTCTTTACCCTTCTTGTGTTTAATGACATAAGGGAAAGTCTCAATGAATTCAACCCATTTAGCATGTCTACGATTCAGTTTAGCTTGACTTTTAATATGTTTCAAAGATTCATGATCGAATGTATAACAAATTCTTTGGGCCATAAATAATGTTGCCATGTTTCTAAAGTCCTAACAAGAGCATATAATTTTTATCATAAGTAGAGTAATTCAGACTAGGCCCACCCAATTTTTCGTAAAAGTATGCAACAGGTTTGCCATCTTGTAATAACACACCTCCTAATCCAATTCCACTAGCATCACATTCAAGCTCAAAAGTCTTATTAAAATCAGAAGTTGGAGTAAAGGAGCATGTGTCAACTTATCTTTCAATACCGTGAAGGCTTCTTCCGTATGCGGTACCCCAAACAAAAGGCACATCCTTCTTTGTAAGCTCATTGAGAGGTGCAGAATGGTGCTGAAATCTCTCACAAAACGCCTATAGAAACCAGCGAGGCCAAGGAAACTCCTCACTTGTGTGACTGCTTTGGGCTGCGCCAACTCTCAATAGCTTCAATCTTGGCTTTATCAACTTCAATTCCCTCGTGGAGTAACAACATAGCCAAGAAAAGATACTCGGTCGGTGCAAAAGGTGCACTTCCCAAGGTTACCAAACAAACGGCATCACGAGAGCATTAAAACAACACGAATGTTCCAAATGTTCTTCCAAAGATTTGCTATAAATCAAGATATCATCAAAATAGACTACCACAAATCGTCCAATGAAAGCACGAAACTTCGCTCATTAATCTCATGAAAGTACTAGGTGCATTAGTTAACCCAAAAGGCATGACTAACCACTCATATAATCCAAACTTAGTTTTAAATGCTGTTTTCCATTCATCTCCCAATTTCATACGAATTTGATGGTATCCACTACGCAAATCAACTTTGGAGAATATTGTAGAGCCACTCAATTCATCAAGCATATCATCTAGCCTAGGAATAGGGTGACGATAACTAATAGTAATATTATTGATGCCTCTACAATCAACACACATACGTGACGTACCATCCTTTTTCGCACTAGAATAATAGGAACAGACAAGGACTAAGGGATTCGCAGATATAACCTTTGTCGAGCAGCTCCTCGATTTGACGATAATCTCCTTCGCCTCCTCCGGATTGGTACGGTATGGTGCACGGTTGGTAATGATGCACCGAATTAAGTCAATTTGATGCTCAATCCTCTAATAGGTGGTAATCCTGTGGCACGCCTTGTGGAAAGACGCCGAACTCCCCCGCAAAATGTTAGTGACAAGAGGGGCAAAGAGGAAGGCACGCCCTCTAATGAAAATAATGCCTCTTTGCACACAAAAGCATAGCAAATAGATTTGCTAAAATCTAGCTCATCAATATCAGATTTGGTGGCAAGTAAACATGCACTTTTCAATTTAATTTCGTAAACAACAAGAGATGGTTTATTATTAGGCTTCATGTGTTGCTCAAATTCTTTTGCCACAATCTGATTTTCACTCTTATTTTTCTCCTGTTTTGCTTTATTAGCTCTATTAATATCATCTTTCAAAATGGACTCAGAGTCATAGGAAGCAAAGTAATATTTTTATCCTTATGAACAAGAGTATACCGATTGTTTCTACCATGGTGTATGAATTTTATCAAATTGCCATGGTCTACCAAGTAACAAGGAACATGCTTGCATAGGTACCACATCACAATCAACATAATCAGATATGTAGAGATACTAAAATGCACACTAACAAGACGTGTTACCTTCACCTTGCCGCTGTTGTTGAACCATTGGATGTAGTAAGGATGTGGATGTGGTCTTGTGGTGAGAGATAGCTTCCACCATCTCCATGCTAGCCAAGTTGTTGCAGCTCCTCCATCTATGATGACGCTAATAGAACGCTCCTTCACAACTCCCTTTGTATGGAACAAATTATGCCTCTGATTTTGCTCACTTGTGTAACCTGCACACTCAAAACACGCTGAGCAACTAAACATTCATACCGCAAAGATCTTCAAGAGCCATGTATTGTGTCTCATGATCGTAATCATCTCCACCGTGTTCCTCATGTGTAATAAGAGCCAAAGTCTCCTCATCATAGTCACTAGCGGACTCATACCCACCATCCTCAAGAGCAATCATCACACGCTGAGATTTGCATTCTCTCCCTTACAACGAAAAATGTCCTCTTCCCTTACAACGATTTACAAATAATATCACTTGTGTGCCCTGCATGACGCCATGGAAGAAGAAGAGCTTGAGCAAGCAGCCCGCAGTGTGCTCTTAGCGATAGTGGTGGTTGTGCATTGTGCTTTCTTGTATCACGGTTGGAGGTGGCACCAAGGAGGTGATGGTGCAAAGGAAGTAGATGATGCACGTGGTGTCCATGATGAAGGTCGACCTGCAGAAAAGTTAGTGCGCGCCAATGCCCGCCGATCCTCAAGACTTCACGCTCAGCTTTACAAGCAAGATGGAATAAACGAGTGATATTATTATAATCCTTATAGTCTAGAATGGTCTGAATCTCTATTTAATCCACCCGTAAAACGTGCAAGCATAGCTTCATTCTCCTCAACAATACCACATCTAATCAAGCCAGCTTTGTAATTCCCGATAATATTCTTCACAGAATTTTTTCCTTGTCTTAAGCGCTGCAATTTTTGAAGTAATTCACGTTGATAATATGGTGGAACCCAACGAGTACGCATAGCAGTTTTCAAAGCAGCCCAAGTAGTCGAACAGATATAATCTACAATGTTCGACCACCAAACACATGCAAAGCTAGTGAAAGCACAAACAAAGCAGCAGAACACGCCTCTCCTCGTGATATTGTAAACATGTAAATCGTTGTTCAGTTTCTAACTCCCAAGTAAGATATATATCAGAACATATCTACCCTCAAATGGTGGAATATTCAATTTCAGTTTAGGGAGATGGTCATGATCTCGCACTGAGGGGAGCCCTAATATTGCCATTATTTGCATGTGGACGACCGTGGTTGTGGTGCCGGTGGTTGCACGTAGTTCGATGTTGATCAACCTCATCCTCATAATCGCCCACATACTCATCATCCTCCTCTCTGCACCACCAGCAGCAGCAGAGTGTGAGCCAAAGAAGCACCAACAGCAGAGCAGCAAATGCACCAGAATTTTGTCCTCGCTCAAGAGGAACACGCCGAGCTCGGCCCATACCGATTCGAAGGGGCGAGTTGTTGTCGCTGCAGAGGTGCGATAGGTGCAGCCATGCGGTGGTTGTGGAAAACGCGAGCAATTCATCAAACTTGCTATCAAGCTTTGTTTCAAACGCCTTCTCAATGCCATCTATCTTCTCCATGGCCTCACAAATCTGCTTTACCACGCCTTGCACCTGTCCAATCATCATTTGCTGAAACTTATCATGTAGCTGTTTGTTCATCGTGTTCTCCCAATCAGCCTCATCGGCTTGTGATCCTACCATGGTTAGCATAAAATAGAAACACACAAGAATATGATCCTACAAACTACTAAAAAGTGGTGGTGGTGTATCACAAACCCGCAAGCAAATCTCAAATTTTACCAGCCTACCCAAAGAAGCAGTGGTAATCGGCAACCGCTGTAGTCAAGACTCTCAAAGCTTGGATATAGCGATTACCGTGGAGAATCAAACGCACGACGAGATGTATGTGGAGCTGGAAGGCTTATAATATGGTAGCAAAAAGGTCAAGAATAATCAATTCGAGATGCAAAGTTGAATAGACGCCAACGACGGTATCAGGTCTGGTCCTAGGCTAGACCGTGCTAGAGACGCGAGCCTAGAACACTAACAAAATCACGGCGCACAACGTAAACAAGGGAGGAGCACACTCGAATTTTTTTTTTTTTTTTTTTTTTTTTGCACTTTTTGTCCTCTTTTTTTTTTTTTGACAGATGGGTACGAAAAATTTTTTTCAACTTTTTTTTTTTTTCGATCGCCTGACCCAAAACCGAAACGGGTCAAAAAAGTTTCTATAATGGGGACTGCCTCAATACGCTTAGAAACACCTAAAATAGGATAGCCGAAATTTTTTGTCCCGTATGCTTTTGGAAAATTTTGGGCCTAAACGAGGGTGGTTTCCGACTTTTTTTTTGGAAACCAACCTCTTCTACGGACGGCAAAAGATTGCTTGAATCAAACCTACTCGCATAAGGAAACACGAATCGAAAACTAGATGGATCCCGAAACAAACCTAATATGCAAGGGACTCGGATTGGTGGTATATGGCATGTGGTTGTATATGGCATGCGTGGTGGTATATGGATACGGATTCAAGCGGGCGGATAAGCGTGGTGGTATATGGATACGGATTCAAGCAAAGGGCGGATAAGCGGTGGTGGTGGATGGCAGTATGATGATAATGGAAAGCGGCGGCGTGACAACTTATGACCGTAACTCAAACTCTAAAAGACTAGACTCTAAGACCAGAACTAGACACGACGATGCAACCGCAAATTCAACAATGCAAATACGTAAAAGATTATGCAAAGGCTCGATCGTTCGGATAGGATGAACTAACCCTAATTTTTTTTTGTGGCTTTTTCGTGGACTATAGGTATGAAGACAGACTCGATCTAAACTACGAAAAAACCGTAAAATCTCACCGAGCAACCTGGAAATCTGATACCACTTGATAGAGGCAAAGGTGTCCGCCTTTTCGATGAGATGGTGGATTTCGCTGGTGGAAGTCGATTTTGACGATCCGACTACGAAGGCAGAGAGGACGCCGCTACTTAGCAATCGCTAAACCAACTCCGAGAGGTTATTGACCACGCCGAGCACGATCAACCTGACCACGAGGGTCTATTTCCGCGAGCAAACGAAGAACAAGCAAGAAACCGAGATTGCAATCTGGATATTGCGAATATAAGATGAAAGCTTTATTGATCAAGGTGGGGTTCTGTGACGCTTTGTCCGGTCGCTGAACACAAACGGCACGCCGGTTGCAGCTATGGCTAACTTTTGATCTAAACAAAACCCAAAGTCTAAACGGTGCCCTAAGGGCTGTATATATGGAGGAAGAGGGGAGAATTTCGTGGCCCTGGTGGAGGGGTCCAAACTAACCCTATCTCTTGTTTCCCCACACATACGGACTCTAAAAATAGCCTATACTAATGTATTTCGAAATTACATGGGCCTGGCCCAATAATAAGGTGACGAAAGACCTAGAATAGCCTCCGGACGAAATTTATGAAGTGGCATCTTGTATATTTCGTCCAAGGCTTCATGCACTCATTATGGTGGCTTCAAAGTCCTGAAATCATCACTTGTAACTCCATTCTGTCCTCTCTGCGCATGCCATCATCTCCATGCTTGTTCTTGCTCCAATGTTCATCCTTCTCCAAGCTAGGCCCTTCATTTGTAAGCAAAACAAATGTATCCAATTTAGGCAAGATCATATTCTCATGAATATTAGAATCATTACCAAGAAACGAAAGTACCGTAATTTAGTTGGCGGCGCGAGCTCTAGTAATTGGTCCAAGATGTATAGCAAATAGGGCTGTGGGTGTAACAATGGTATTGATGTCCTCATCATCTTCCTCCATATATACAGCCCTTTAGGGCACCGCTTGACTTGGGTTTTGTTTAGATTAAAAGTTCGCCATAGCTGCAACTTCACAGATTTCGCTTGTGTTCCACGACTGCATAAAGGCGCCACGTAACCCCACCTTGATCAATAAAGCTTCTCTTATATTCGCAATATCCAGATTGCAATCTTAGTTTCTTGCTTGTTCTTCGCTTTGCTCGCAGGAAATGCACCTTCGTGGTCGTTGATCGTGTTCGCGTAATAATAACCTCCTCGGAGTTGGTTTAGCGACAGCAAGGCGCCGACGCCCTCGCAAGACGCTCAGAAGTCGGATCGCCAAAGTCGACTTCATCCAAAACGATAGCCACCATCTCATCGAAAGACGGACACCTCGCCTATCAAATTCAGACTTAAGTAGGACTTTTGGCCCCGAAAGTCAAAGAACATCATTCATCGCAGTTTTTCGATAAGTTTCAACCCATTGGCACTTACTTTTGAAGGAAATTCAAGAGATTATGTGGCTTACAGACAGAGCCCTCCGGTAGGGACAAACGATCTTTCGCAGATGCTTTATGATCCGGCAATCTCATTTGGCCAGAATTGAAGAAAATCTAGCGGCTATATGCCTTATTCTCCTTGTTTTCGCCAGATGGCATGTCAGAACTCATGCGCGGAAAGCCAAGAACAAAAGGGCATTCCCTGCATCGGTCAATATATATGTGGAAACAATATCTCCTCTATAGAGGAAAAGAATGTTTGGGGCAATCAGCAAAAAGAGCACGAGAAAATGAAGTACTTTCAAGGACCGCCATAGAATGGACAGATGTTCACTAAAACGGTCATAATTTTGTCATTCGAGTCCGTGTCGACCCATAAGTACTCAAACTGCTCGCGATAAGCACGCTAATCCAAAAATACTCCTCGCTTCCTCCGGAGGTCCGAGTACCTCGACTCAGCCTTTAAGCAGACTTTTGGCCCCGAAAGTCAAAGAACATCATTCATCGTTGTTTTATAGACAAGTTTCAACCCAAAGGCAGTTCCTTTTGAAGGAAATTCAAGGACTATGTTGCTTATAGACATTAGCCCTCGGTAGGGACAAACGTATCTTCTCGCAGATGCTCTATGATCCGTGCAACTTATTTGGCCATAAATTGAAGAAAATCATGCTATATGCCTTATTCTCCTTCTTTTCACGGATGGCATGTCAGAACTCATGCGTATGAAAGCCAAGAACAAAAGGGCATTCCTGGAATCGGTCAATATATATGTGGAAATGATATCTCGTCTATAGGGGACAAGAAATTTTGGGGCAATCAGGCAAAAAACGCACGAGAAAATGAAGTACTTTCAAGGACCGCCATAGAATGGACAAATGTTCACTAAAACGGTCATAATTTTGTCATTCGGAGTCCGTGGTCGGACCCATAAGTACTCAAACTGCCACACAAGCGCGGTAAATCCAAAAAATACTCCCCGCTTGCTCCAGGAGGCCCGAAGTACCCTCAAGTTCAGCCTTAAGAAGGACTTTTTGGCCCTGAAAGTCAAAGAACATCATTCATCGCTGTTTTATAGACAAGTTTCTGAACCCATTGGCACTTCCTTTTGAAGGAAATTCGAGAGATTATGTTGCTTATAGAAACTAGCCCCCCTGGTAGGGACAAACGACATTTCGCAGATGCTCTATGATCCGCATTCTCATTTGGCCAGAATTGAAGAAAATCCAACGGCTATATACCTTATTCTCCTTGTTTTCGCGGATGGCATGTCAGAACTCATGCGCGGAAAGCCAAGAACAAAAGGGCATTCCTCGCATCGGTCAATATATATGTGGAAACAAAATTCTCTATAGAGGACAAGAAATTTTGGGGCAATCATGCAAAAGAGCACGAGAAAATGATGTACTTTCAACGACCGCCATAGAATGGATAGATGTTCACTAAAACGGTCATAATTTTGTCATTCGAGTCCGTGGTCGAACCATAAATACATTAAATTGCTCGCGGCGAGCACGCGAATCCAAAAAATACTCCCCGCTTCCTCCGGGAGGCCTGGAGTACCCTCAAATTCAGCCTTAAGCAGGACTTTTTGGCCCTGAAAGTCAAAGAACATCATTCATCGCTGTTTTATAGACAAGTTTCTGAACCCATTGGCACTTCCTTTGAAGGAAATTGAGAGATTATGTTGCTTATAGACACTAGCCCCCGGTAGGGAGAAACGACGCTTTTGCAGATGCTCTATGATCCGCATTCTCATTTGGCCAGAATTGAAGAAAATCTAGCGGTTATATGCCTATTCTCCTTGTTTTCACCGGATGGCATGTCAGAATTCATGCGCGGAAAGCCAAGAACAAAAGGGCATTCCTCGCATCGGTCAATATATATGTGGAAACGAAATTTCTATAGAGGACAAGAAATTTTGGGGCAATCATGCAAAAAGAGCACGAGAAAATGATGTACTTTCAAGGACTGCCATAGAATGGACAGATGTTCACCAAACGGTCATAATTTTGTCATTCGAGTCCGTGGTTTGAACCATAAATACATTAAATTGTTTCAAGCGCGAGCGCTGAATCCAAAAAATACTCCCCGCCTCCGGGAGGCCCGAGTACCTCAAATTCAGCCTTAAGGTGACTTTTGGCCCCGAAAGTCAAAGAACATCATTCGTCATTGTTTTTCGCATAAGTTTCAACCCATTGGCACTTCCTTTTAAGGAAATTCAAGAGATTATGTTGCTTATAAACACTAGCCCCTTGGTAGGGACAAACATACCTTTCTCGTGATATGCTCTATGATCCGGCAATCTCATTTGGTCAGAATTTAAGAAAGTCTAGCGGCTATATGCCCGATTCTCCGATTTCACGGATGGCATGTTGTAACTCATGCGTGAAAGCCAAGAACAAAAGGGCATTCCCGCATCGGTCAATATATATGTGGAAACGATATCTCTCTATAGAGGACAAGAAATTTTGGGGCAATCAGCAAAAGCGCACGAGAAAATGAAGTACTTTCAAGGAATGCCATAGAATGGACAGATGTTCACCAAACGGTCATAATTTTGTCATTCGGAGTCCGTGTCGTAACCATAAGTACTCAAACTGTCATGTGAGCGTATGAATCCAAAAATACTCCCCGCTTGCACCAGAGGCTTGGAGTACCTCAAGTTCAGCCTTAAGGACTTTTGGCCCCGAGAGTCAAAGAACATTGTTTGTCTCTATTTTTCGCACAAGTTTCAACCCATTGGCACTTCCTTTTGAAGGAAATTGAGAGATTATGTTGCTTATAGACATTAGCCCCCGGTAGGGACAAATGTACCTTTCGCAGATGCTCTATGATCCGGCAATCTCATTTGGTCAGAATTGAAGAAAATCCAACGCTATATGCCTTATTCTCCTTGTTTTCACGGATGGCATGTTGTAACTCATGCGCGTGAAAGCCAAGAACAAAAGGGCATTCCTGCATCGGTCAATATATATGTGGAGACGAAATCTCCTCTATAGAGCACAAGAAATTTTGGGGCAATCAGCAAAAGAGCACGAGAAAATGATGTACTTTCAAGGACCGCCATAGAATGGACAGATGTTCATCAAACGGTCATAATTTTGTCATTCGAGTCCGTGTTTGAGCCATAGTACTTAAACTGTCAAGCGAAGCGCCAGAATCCAAAAAATACCCCCGCTCCGCCAGAGGCCCGAGTACCTCAAATTCAGACTTAAGTAGGACTTTTGGCCCCGAAAGTCAAAGAACATCATTCGCCGCAGCTTTTTCGCATAAGTTTCAACCCATTGGCACTTACTTTTGAAGGAAATTAAAGAGATTATGTTGCTTACAGACAAGAGCCCTCGGTAGGGACAAACATACCTTTCTCGCAGATGCTCTATGATCGGGCAATCTCATTTGGCCAGAATTGAAGAAAATCTAGCGGCTATATGCCTTATTCTCCTTGTTTTCGCCAGATGGCATGTCAGAATCTCATGCGCGGAAAGCCAAGAACAAAAGGGCATTCCCTGCATCGGTCAATATATATGTGGAAACAATATCTCTCTATAGAGGAAAAGAAAGTTTGGGGCAATCAGCAAAAGAGCACGAGAAATGAAGTACTTTCAAGGACCGCCATAGAATGGACAGATGTTCACTAAAACGGTCATAATTTTGTCATTCGAGTCCGTGTCGACCCATAAGTATTAAACTGCCATGGCGAGCACGCTAATCCAAAAATACTCTCGCTTCTCCGGAGGCCCGAGTACCTCAAACTCAGCCATAAGGTGACTTTTAGCCCCGAAAGTCAAAGAACATCATTCATCGTTGTTTTATAGACAAGTTTCAACCCAAGGGCGCCTTTTGAAGGAAATTCAAGGACTATGTTGCTTATAGACATTAGCCCTCGGTAGGGACAAACGATTTTCTCAGAGATGCTCTATGATCCGCAATCTCATTTGGCCATAAATTGAAGAAAATCCATGCTATATGCCTTATTCTCCTTGTTTTCACGGATGGCATGTCAGAACTTACGCGTGAAAGCCAAGAACAAAAGGGCATTCCCTGCATCGGTCAATATATATGTGGAAATTATATCTCGCCTATAGGGACAAGAAATTTTGGGCAATCAGCAAAAAGCGACGAGAAAATGAAGTACTTTCAAGGACCGCCATAGAATGGACAAATGTTCACTAAAACGACATAATTTTGTCATTCTGAGTCCGTGGTCGGCCCATAAGTACTCAAACTGCCGCAAGAAGCGCAAAATCAAAAAATACCCCTCGCTTGCTCCAGAGGCCCGGCACCCTAAAGTTCAGCCTTAAGAAGGACTTTTGGCCCCGAAAGTCAAAGAACATCATTCATCGCTGTTTTATAGACAAGTTTCAACCCATTGGCACTTCCTTTTGAAGGAAATTCGAGAGATTATGTTGCTTATAGACATTAGCCCTCGGTAGGGACAAACGACGCTTTCGCAGATGCTCTATGATCCGCATTCTCATTTGGCCATAAATTGAAGAAAATCCAACGGCTATACGCCTATTCTCCTTGTTTTCACGGATGGCATGTCAGAACTCATGCGCGAAAGCCAAGAACAAAAGGGCATTCCGCATCGGTCAATATATATGTGGAAACGAAATCTCTCTATAGAGGACAAGAAATTTTGGGGCAATCAGCAAAAGCGCACGAGAAAATGAAGTATTTTCAAGGACCGCCATAGAATGGACAGATGTTCACTAAAAAGTCATAATTTTGTCATTCGATTCCATGTCGGACCCATAAGTATTAAACTGTCCATGAAGCGCGCGCTAATCCAAAAATTACCGCTTCGCCGCGAGGAGGCCCGAGTACCTCAAATTCAGACTTAAGTAGGACTTTTGGCCCGAAAGTCAAAGAACATCATTCATCGCAGTTTTTCGCACAAGTTTCAACCCATTGGCACTTACTTTTGAAGGAAATTCGAGAGATTATGTTGCTTACAGACATTAGCTCTCGGTAGGGACAACGATTTTTCGCAGATGCTCTATGATCCGTAATCTCATTTGGCCAGAATTGAAGAAAATCTAGCGCTATATGCCTTATTCTCCTTGTTTTCGCCAGATGGCATGTCAGAACTCATGCGCGAAAGCCAAGAACAAAAGGGCATTCCCTGCATCGGTCAATATATATGTGGAAACAATATCTCTCTATAGAGGAAAAGAAAGTTTGGGGCAATCAGCAAAAAGAGCACGAGAAATGAAGTACTTTCAAGGACCGCCATAGAATGGACAGATGTTCACTAAAACGGTCATAATTTTGTCATTCGAGTCCGTGTCGCACCCATAAGTATTAAACTGCCACAAGCAGCACGCTAATCCAAAAATACTTTCGCTTCTCCGGAGGCCCGGAGTACCTCAAACTCAGCCTTAAGGTGACTTTTGGCCCCGAAAGTCAAAGAACATCATTCATCGTTGTTTTATAGACAAGTTTCAACCTAGTGGCAGTTCCTTTTGAAGGAAATTAAGGGCTATGTTGCTTATAGACATTAGCCCTCGGTAGGGACAAACGATTTTCTCGCAGATGCTCTATGATCCGCAATCTCATTTGACCATAAATTGAAGAAAATCCATGGCTATATGCCTTATTCTCCTTGTTTTCACGGATGGCATGTCAGAACTCATGCGCGGAAAGCCAAGAACAAAAGGGCATTCCCGGCATCGGTCAATATATATGTGGAAATGATATCTCGATATAGGGACAAGAAATTTTGGGGCAATCAGCAAAAAGCGCATGAGAAAATGAAGTATTTTCAAGGACCGCCATAGAATGGACAAATGTTCACTAAATTGGTCATAATTTTGTCATTAGGAGTCGTGGTGGACCCATAGTACTCAAACTGTCACAAGAAGCGTAAATCCAAAAAATACTCCCCGCTTGCTCCAGGAGGCCCGAAGTAGCCTAAAGTTCAGCCTTAAGAAGGACTTTTTGGCCCTAAAAGTCAAAGAACATCATTCATCGCTGTTTTATAGACAAGTTTCTGAACCCATTGGCACTACCTTTTGAAGGAAATTGAGAGATTATGTTGCTTATAGACACTAGCCCTCGGTAGGGACAAACGTATTTTCGCAGATGTCAGATGATCCGCATTCTCATTTGGTCAGAATTGAAGAAAATCCAACGGCTATACGCCTATTCTCCTTGTTTTCACGGATGGCATGTCAGAACTCATGCGCGCGAAAGCCAAGAACAAAAGGGCATTCCCGCATCGGTCAATATATATGGAAACAAAATCTCTCTATAGAGGACAAGAAATTTTGGGGCAATCATGCAAAAGAGCACGAGAAAATGATGTACTTTCAACGATCGCCATAGAATGGACAGATGTTCACCAAACGGTCATAATTTTGTCATTCGAGTCCGTGGTCGAAACCATAAATACATTAAATTGCTCAAGCGAAGCGCGCTGAATCCAAAAAATACTCCCCGCTTCCTCCGGAGGCCTCGAGTACCTCAAATTCAGCCTTAAGCAGAATTTTGGCCCCGAAAATCAAAGAACATCATTCATCGCTGTTTTTCGACATGTTTCAACCCATCGCACTTCCTTTTGAAGGAAATTCGAGAGGTTTTGTTGCTTATAGACATTAGCCCCTTGTTAGGGACAAACGATTTTCTCGCAGATGCTCTATGATCCCGCAATCTCATTTGGTCAGAATTGAAGAAAATCCAACGCTATATGCCTTATTCTCCTTGTTTTCACGGATGGCATGTCAGAACTCATGCGCGCGGAAAGCCTAGAACAAAAGGGCATTATCAAGCGCGGTCAATATATATGTGGAAACGATATTCCTCTATAGAGGACAAGAATTTTTTGGGCAATCAAGCAAAAAGCGCACGAGAAAACGATGTACTTTCAAGGACTGCCATAGAATGGATAGATGTTCACTAAAACGGTCATAATTTTGTCATTCGGAGTCCGTGTCAGAGCCATAGTACTCAAACTGCTCGCGGCCAGCCCGCAAATCCAAAAAATACTCCCCGCTTCCGCCAGGAGGCCCTGAGTACCCTCAAATTCAGACTTAAGTAGGACTTTTTGGCCCTGAAAGTCAAATAACATCATTCGTCGCAGTTTTTCAGACAAGTTTCTAAAGCCATTGGCACTTACTTTTGAAGGAAATTCAAGAGATTATGTTGCTTATAGACAAGAGCCTCTCGGTAGGGACAAACATACCTTTCGCAGATGCTCTATGATCCGGCAATCTCATTTGGTCAGAATTGAAGAAAATCTAGCGCTATATGCCTTATTCTCCTTGTTTTCGCCAGATGGCATGTCAGAACTCATGCGCGCGGAAAGCCAAGAACAAAAGGGCATTCCTCGCATCGGTCAATATATATGTGGAAACAATATCTCTCTATAGAGGAAAAGAAAGTTTGGGGCAATCAGCAAAAAGAGCACGAGAAAATGAAGTACTTTCAAGGACCGCCATAGAATGGACAGATGTTCACTAAAACGGTCATAATTTTGTCATTCGAGTCGTGTCGAACCCATAAGTACTTAAACTGCTCACAAGCAGCACGCGAATCCAAAAATACTTCGCGCTTCCGGAGGCCCGAGTACCTCAAACTCAGCCTTAAGCAGACTTTTGGCCCCGAAAGTCAAAGAACATCATTCATCGTTGTTTTACGACAAGTTTCAACCTAGTGGCACTTCCTTTGAAGGAAATTCAAGGACTATGTTGCTTATAGACATTAGCCCCGGTAGGGACAAACGCATTTCTCGCAGATGCTCTATGATCCGCAATCTTATTTGGCCATAAATTGAAGAAAATCTCATGCTATATGCCTTATTCTCCTTGTTTTCACGGATGGCATGTCAGAACTCATGCGCGGAAAGCCAAGAACAAAAGGGCATTCCCGCATCGGTCAATATATATGTGGAAATGATATCTCGCCTATAGGGGACAAGAAATTTTGGGGCAATCAGCAAAAGCGACGAGAAAATGAAGTACTTTCAAGGACCGCCATAGAATGGACAAATGTTCACTAAATTGGTCATAATTTTGTCAAGAGGAGTCGGCAGTATGACCCATAAGTATTCAAACTGCCAAGGGCGAAGCGGTAAATCCAAAAAACACTCCCCGCTTGCTCCAGAGGCCCGGCACCCTAAAGTTCAGCCTTAAGAAGGACTGCTTGGCCTCGAAAGTCAAAGAACATCATTCATCGCTGTTTTATAGACAAGTTTCAACCCATTGGCACTTCCTTTGAAGGAAATTGAGAGATTATGTTGCTTATAGACACTAGCCCTCGGTAGGGACAAACGTATATTTCGCAGATGCTCTATGATCCGCATTCTCATTTGGCAGAAATTGAAGAAAATCCAACGGCTATACGCCTCATTCTCCTTGTTTTCACGGATGGCATGTCAGAACTCATGCGCGGAAAGCCAAGAACAAAAGGGCATTCCCGCATCGGTCAATATGTATGTGGAAACAAAATCTCCTCTATAGAGGACAAGAAATTTTGGGGCAATCATGCAAAAGAGCACGAGAAATGATGTACTTTCAACGACCGCCATAGAATGGACAGATGTTCACTCAAACGGTCATAATTTTGTCATTCGAGTCCGTGGTCGGAACCATAAATACATTAAATTGCTCAAGGGCGAAGCGCTAATCCAAAAAATACTCCCCGCTTCCTCCGGGAGGCCTGGAGTACCCTCAAATTCAGACTTAGGCAGGACTTTTTGGCCCTGAAAGTCAAAGAACATCATTCATCGCTGTTTTATAGACAAGTTTCTGAACCCATTGGCACTTCCTTTTGAAGGAAATTCGAGAGATTATGTTGCTTATAGACACTAGCCCCCCTGGTAGGGAGAAACGTACGTTTTTGCAGATGCTCCATGATCCGGGCATTCTCATTTGGCCGTAAATTGAAGAAAATCCAACGGCTATACGCCTCATTCTCCTTGTTTTCGTCGGATGGCATGCTGTAACTCATGCGCGTGAAAGCCAAGAACAAAAGGGCATTCCTGGCATCGGTCAATATATATATGGAAACAAAATCTCCTCTATAGAGGACAAGAAATTTTGGGGCAATCATGCAAAAAGAGCACGAGAAAATGATGTACTTTCAACGACTGCCATAGAATGGACAGATGTTCACTGAAACGGTCATAATTTTGTCATTCGGAGTCCGTGTCGGAACCATAAATACATTAAATTGTCATGCGAGCGCTGAATCCAAAAAATACTCCCCGCTTCCTCCGGAGGCCCGAGTACCTCAAATTTAGCCTTAAGCAGGACTTTTGGCCCCGAAAGTTAAAGAACATCATTCGTCGCTGTTTTTCGACAAGTTTCAACCCATTGGCACTTCCTTTTAAGGAAATTCAAGAGATTATGTTGCTTATAGACACTAGCCCCTCGGTAGGGACAAACATACCTTTCTCAGATATGCTCTACGATCCGCAACTCATTTGGTCAGAATTGAAGAAAGTCTAGCTGCTATATGCCCGATTCTCCTTATTTCACGGATGGCATGTTGTAACTCATGCGCAGGAAAGCCAAGAACAAAAGGGCATTCCCTGCATCGGTCAATATATATGTGGAAACGATATCTCCTCTATAGAGGACAAGAAACTTTGGGGCAATCAGTGCAAAAGCGCACGAGAAAATGAAGTACTTTCAAGGACACCATAGAATGGACATATGTTCACGTAAACGGTCATAATTTTGTCATTCGAGTCCGTGTCGTAACCATAAGTACTCAAACTGCTCAGGGCGAAGCGTATGAATCCAAAAATACTCCCCGCTTGCACCAGAGGCTTGAGTACCTCAAGTTCAGCCTTAAGGTGACTTTTGGCCACGAAAGTCAAAGAACATCGCTTTTCTCTGCTTTTCGACAAGTTTCAACCCATTGGCACTTCCTTTGAAGGAAATTCGAGAGATTATGTTGCTTATAGACATTAGCCCTCGGTAGGGACAAATGTACCTTTCGCAGATGCTCTATGATCCAGCAATTCTCATTTGGTCAGAATTGAAGAAAATCCAACGGCTATATGACTTATTCTCCTTGTTTTCACGGATGGCATGTCAGAACTCATGCGCGGAAAGCCAAGAACAAAAGGGCATTACTGGCTGGTCAATATATATGGAAACGATATCTCCTCTATAGAGGACAAGAAATTTTGGGTAATCAAGCAAAAAGCGACGAGAAAACGATGTACTTTCAAGGACCGCCATAGAATGGACAGATGTTCACTAAAACGGTCATAATTTTGTCATTCGAGTCCGTGGTTTGAGCCATAGTATTCAAACTGCCGCCAAGTAGCGCCATGAATCCAAAAATACTCCCCGCTTCCGCCAGAGGCCCGAGTACCTCAAATTCAGCCTTAAGCAGACTTTTGGCCCCAAACTCAAAGAACATCATTCGCCGCAGCTTTTTCTAATAGAGGCGAGGTGTCCTGCCTTCGATGAGATGGTGGATTTCGCTTGGTGGAAGTCAACTTTGACGATCCGATCACGAAGCGCTGCGGACGCCGCTACTGCTTTAGCAATCGCTAAACCAACTCCGAGAGGTTATTGACCACGCCGAGCATCGATCAACCTGACCACGAGGGTCTGCTTCTCGAGAGCAAACAAAGAACAAGCAAGAAACCTGAGATTGCAACTGGATATTATAGTAATATAAGATGAAAGCTTTATTGATCAAGGTGGGGTTCGCGGACGCCTTTGTCCGGTCAGTAAACACAAACGGCACGCAGCTTTGCAATTTATGGCGTAACTTTAATCTAAACCCAAAGTTCAAACGATGCTCTAAGGGTTGATATATGGAGGAAGAGGGTGAGTTTCGTGGCCCTTGGTGAGGGGTCCAAACTAAACCCTATCTCTGTGTTCAATACAACATCCTTTAAAATAGCCTATACTTTGTATTTTAAATTACATGGCCTGGCCCAATAATAAGGTGATGCAGCACCCAGAATAGCCTCCGGACAAAATTTATGAAGTGGCATCTTGTAATTTCGTCCAAGGCTTCATGCACTCATTATGGTGGCTTCAAACCCCGAATCATCACTTGTACTCCGTTTGTTCCCTAAGAATGCCATCATCTCCATGCTTGTTCATGCTCCAATGTTCATCCTTCTCAAGCTTTCCTTCATTTCTAAGCACAACAAAGGTATCCAATTAAGGCAAAGATTATATTCTCATGAATATTAGAATCATTACCAAGAAACATTACCTTTCGTAATTTAGTTGGCGCGCCGAAAGCTGTAATTGGTCCAGTATGCTGTTCTCTTAATGGTATTGAGTCTCAGTCATTTCTGAAATGAAGTTCACGGAGTTACCGCACCCAAATATGGTCAACTTTTCCATAAAAATCACCAACACCTTAAAGGGGAGAGCGATGCAATTAAGTGACTAAGAAATTTAGTATCACGATCTAAAAACAATAGTATATCCCTTCTTTTTAGTTTATTATTTCAGATCGTGATACTAAATTTCTTAGCCACTTTTGGAGATGTTTATGGCTGTTGGGGACTAAACCGCTTTTTAGTACTACTTGTCACCCCCAAACCGATGGATAAACCAAGTAGTCAATAGAACATTGTCTACTATGCTTAGGGCTGTTTTGAAGAATAATAAGAAAATGTGGGAAGAATTGTTGCCTTTCATATTGAATTTGCTTATAATCGCTCATTGCATTCTACTACTAAGATGTGCCCTTTTGAAATTGTGTATGGTTTCCTACCGTGGCACCTATTGATTTGTCGCTTCTTCCATCTTCGGAGAAGGTTAATTTTGATGCTAAAGAACGTGGTGAATTGATTTTAAAAATGCATGAGTTAACTAAGGAAAACATTGAGCGATGAATGCTAAATATAAACTTGTCGGAGATAAGGGTAGAAAACATGTTGTGTTTGCACTGGAGATCTTGTTTGGTTACATTTGGCGTAAGGATAGATTTCCGATTTGGCGCAAATCAAAGCTAATGCCACGTGCTGCTGGTCCCTTTAAGGTGTTGGAGAAAGTAAATGATAATGCATATAAACTTGAGCTGCTCGCAGATTTTGGGGTTAGTCCCACTTTTAACATTGCAGATTTGAAGCCATATTTGGTGAGGAAGATGAACTTCCGCCGAGGACTCCACTTCATTTCAAGAAGGGGAGGATGATGAGGACATCAATACCATTGTTACACCCACAGCCCCTCTGCTATACATATACGGACCAATTACTAGAGCTCACAAGACGCCAACTAAATTACTGTGTACTTTCGCTTTTGGTAATGATTCTAATGTTCATGAGAATATGATGTCGCTTAAATTGGATACATTTGTTTTGCTTACAAATGAAGGGCCTAGTTTGGAGAAGGATGAACATTGGAGCAAGAACAAGCATGGAGATGATGGCATGCTAAGGGGGACAAGAATGGAGTTGCAAGTGATGATTTCAGTGACTTTAAGCCACCATAATGAGTGCATGAAGCCTTGGACGAAATATACAAGATGCCACTTCATAAATTTCGGCCCAGAGGCTATTCGAGGTGTCACACACCTTATTATTGGGCCAGCCCATGTAATTTCGAAATACATTAGTATAGGCTATTTTAGAGTCCGATGTGGGGAAACAAGAGATAGGGTTAGTTTCGACCCTCCACCAAGGGCCACGAAATTCACCCCTTCTTCCTCCATATATACAGCCCTTAGGGCACCGCTTAGACTTTGGGTTTTGTTTAGATTAAAAGTTCGCCATAGCTGCAACTTCGCAGACTTCGCTTGTGTTCAACGACTGCATAAAGGCCACGAACCCCACCTTGATCAATAAAGCTTTCATCTTATATTCGCAATATCCAGATTGCAATCTCGCTTGCTTGTTCTTCGCTTGCTCGCAGGAAATGACCTTCGTGGTCGTTGATCGTGTTCAAGCGGGTCAATAACCTCCTGAGTTGGTTTAGCGACATATAGGCGCGACGCCCCGCACGCTCGTAGTCGGATCGCCAAAGTCGATTTCCACCAAAGCGAAATCCACCATCTCATCGAAAGACGGACACCTTTGTCTCTATCGCTTATGCTCAAATCACTGTGTAACTCAACACATGATGCATTCAAGTTAACTAGGGATGCATCATTCTCATGTGAAGTTATATCATGAATACCTATACTGTTACCTTGTCGCAGACATAGCTGATGTAGGTACAAAGCGAGACAATGCACCATACTTGAGATGATGTCGCGCCCATAATCCGAGGTGGGGCTGCTCTAGTAGGTGCAACGGTGGAGGAACCAACCGCTGTGGTGAGCATGAACTGAATAGTAGTTGTTGTAGTCACCCAATGCATCCTCCTCAGTAACTCTCTCAAAGGTACAAGCACGAACATACATACCAAGAATGCAACGAGGAATATATCAAATCTTGCCTCAATATCATGGTTCCAACCACCAAAAATCTATTCATCAGATCATCCTTAGATTCTTCTATGTCACAATGATGCATATAAGATTTGAACTCTCAGTAGTAAGCATGAACAGTGTTGTTGCTTTTGTTTAAATTGTTCAAATTTATGAAGCAATTCACGATTTATAGTAAGGAGGGAAAAATGTTGTCTCATTACATATTTCAAATCTTTCCAAGTTGTGGGTTGGTTATCAATATTTTTCTTACAATGCACACTCCACCAAATCAAGCAAAACCAGAATGCTCTAGTGGCAGCTCAGATCAGCCAAGTTCGTAAAAGTCATGGTTACTAAAAACTTTTTCTACTTCAAACTCCCAAGCTAGATAAATAGAAGGATTAAATCTACCTCAAATGACGGTAAAGAGATAACCTCGACCATGTGGTTGTGTGTGTTGTCCCAACTCGTGATGGTGAAGATGTGTCCGTCATCCAAGAACTTCTATCTCCAAACTGTCATGATTAGTAGAAACAAGAAACAAAAATCCGAATAATGTTCCTATGAACTACTAGGATGTGGTTGTAAAGTGCTCACAAGAAAGCAAATATCAATATCTTACAAGTTTTTACCATGCGGCAAGTGGTGACAGCAACCAGCGATGTCAAATAACTCCAAGATTGTGTAAAGCGATTGCAGGGAAATGTACGATACACACAGTAGAAATATGTGGAGCTGGGTTGGCTATATATGGTAGCAAAAGATTAGCAATAATCAATTCGAGATGCAATGTTGAATAAACGCCAACGACGATACTCGGTGGCTGGTCCTAGGCTAGACCGAACTAGAGACACGAGCCTAGAACACTAATGAGGTCAAGGCGTAGCACAACTAGCATCGTGAAGGATACTAAGTAGCTCTTGACAAAGAAGATAGAAGTGAAGATCACAACGTAGTGAAGATAATGATGAAAACAACTACCAAGGTGACATACAACAACTCTCTCTCCAACTTTCCTCTTGAAAAGTTTGAGCCAATTTTCTGATAAATTCTTTCAAAGAATGCTACTAACTCAAGCTTTCCAATGCAAAAAGAATCACTCAATTCCGAGTTGATATGAGGAGTCAAAGAATTCTAAAATTGGCCTGAAAATTGGAACAAGCTGTGTTCACGAACTTCGAGGGCAAAAGACCTATTTAGAAGCCGATTTTGAGGTGTCAAATATTGAACTAGCTTCTGCAACTATTTAGATGCGGCTCGTCGCTAGCTTCAATTTGAGTACTCACGAGCCAAACGGACTTCGTATGAGGAAGATACACCTGTTTTACTGAACAGTGCGCAAAATGATTCTAATCCGAATTCGTGTACGAGATTGATTCTAGATAGATCCGATTTTTTTTTCTTCTTTTTTTCCTCACGCTTTTTTTTTTTTTCTTCTTCTTTCTTTTTTTTCCTTCCTTTTTTCCTTTCTTTTTTCTTTCTTTTTTTTTCTCCTCTTCCAAGACAAACTAGATAAGATGCAGATTGATCAAAGCGAAGATGTGAATGACCTCAACTATGATTATGACAATGAACAACGCAGAGAGCACGTGGTGGAAATTAATAGATGTGATGGTGGACAGCGAAGGATAATGATGCAGCAAGCGCGTGACTAATGCTAATGTAACTCAAACTCTAAAGGAACTAGACACTAAGACCAAAGAACCCATTACCATTTATGCAACCGATAATTCAACTATGCAAGCAAATCTAATAGAAAATTGCAAAGGCTCGATCGGCTTGGATAAAGGATGAACAGATCTAACATTTTTTGTGGCTTTTTCATGGACTATAGGTATGAATGATGATGCGATCTAAACTATGGAAAACTCAGAAATCTCACCGAGCAACCTGAAAACTGATACCACTTGATAGAGGCGGCTGTCCCGATTTTCGATGAGATGATAACTATCGATTTGGTGGAGACGACTTTGACGATCCGACTACAAACGCACGACGCTGTGCCTTAGCAATCGCTAAACCAACTCCGAGAGGTTATTGACCACGCCGAGCACAATCAACTCCGACCACAAAGGTCTATTCCTGCAAGCAATCAAGAACAAGCAAGAATATGATAAAAGCAATCTGAATATTGGGAGTATGTATGAAGTATTGATAAAGGTGGGGATCCAGAAGCGTCTTCGCCCGTCGCTGGACACAAACGGCACACGGTTGCAATGGCTAACTTTAACTAAACAAACCCCAGTGAAAACCTACTAGATGGATCTACTTATATAGGAGCAAGGGTGGCGGCCAAGGAGGTGGGAGGACGTCCCAAGGCAGCCTAAAACCAACCCTAGGTCGTACAAGGCTCATGGGCCCAAGTGGAGGTGACGAACACCTTTGGACTTGTAGTTTGACTCGGATTCTGCTGCAGCGTCAGATTGTTTCGTCCATAACTCAACGCCTGGAAGGATTTTAAGGTGATTCCAATTGGGCTGAAAGAGCATGAAATCTACTTTCCAACAAAGAAAGAATCACCCAATTCGGAGTCCGTATGAAAAAGTTGTTGACGTTTTGAGTCAGGTATGTCTCAGCAGTCCGAATCTGAGTCCGTAACGTGAGAGACTTGGACTCTATCTTATCTTTGGCCAAAAGTGACGTGAGAGAACTTTTTGAACAGCAAATAAACATCTCTTTCTTCCTTATATTCATATGTGGATTGTACAAATGTCCCATACACCTACAATTAGACAAAACATAAAAGTGTGTGAAGTATTTTTGTTCTGGATAACATAAATAGATTATTGAATAGTTTGCACTAGAAATCACCTGACAAATATGCATGTATGCAATATTTTTGGTCATATCCAAGGTAGTCATGTCCTCATCACCAGCAGCAAAGGTGATCGCAAACCGCTAGAAGTCAAAACTCTCAAAGCTTGAATAGAGCGACACCGAGAGTCCAACGCACGACGAGATGAATGTGGAGCTGAAGGCTTATAATATGGTAGCAAAAGGGTCAGCAATAATCAATTCAGAGATGCAAAGTCGAATAAACGCCAACGACGGCATCAGGCTGGTCCTAGGCCGACTATGCTAGAGACGCGAGCCTAGAACACCAACAAAATCACGACACGTAACAAGGAGGAGCACACTGAAAAATTTTTTTCGTTTTTTTTTCGCTGTTTTTTTTTCGCACGCTCCTTTTTTGTGAAAATCACTATAATGGCGCAGTGTCTCAAAACTCTTCCTGTGTCAAACTGATAGGATGGGCACGAAATTTTTTCGACCAAATTTTTTTTCCAGCTTGCCTGACCCAAAACTGCAAACGGGTCAAAAAACTTTCTATAACGGCACTATCTCAATACTCTTAGAAACACCTAAAATAGGATAGCCAGAAATTTTTTGTCCCGCTGCTTTTGGGAAATTTTGGGCCTAAAATAGGATAGCCAGAATTTTTTTGGAAACCAACCTCTTCTACTTGACGGCAAAGATTGCTGAATCCAAACCTACTCGCATAAGGAAACACGAATCGAAATTAGATGGATCCCAAAACAAACCTAATATGCAAGGAACTCGGATTGGTGGTGGATATATGGTGGTGGTATATGGCAGCTGTGGTTGTATATGGCAGCGATGGTGGTATATGGATACGGATTCAAGCGGGCGGATAAGCGTGGTGGTAGATGGCAGGGCGATGATCGGCAAGGCGGCGGCGTGACAACTTATGACTAGAACTCAAACTCTAAAAGACTAGACTCTAAGACCAAAGAATTAGACACGCATTTACGATGCAACCGCAAATTCAACAACGCAAATACGTAAAAGATTATGCAAAGGCTCGATTGGTTCGATATGATGAACTAACCCTAATTTTTTTGTGTGGCTTTTTCGTGGACTGAGGTATGAAGAATGCATCGATCTAAACTACTTAAAATTGTAAAATCTCACCGAGCAACCCGAAATCTGATACCACTTAATAGAGGCGAGGTGTCCCATCTTCGATGAGATGGTGGATTTCGCTGGTGGAAGTCGATTTTGACGATCCGACTACGAAGCGAAGCGAGGACGCCGCGCTTTAGCAATCGCTAAACCAACTCCGAGAGGTTATTGACCACGCCGAGCACGATCAACTCGACCACGAGGGTCTGCTTTCCGCGAGCAAACGAAGAACAAGCAAGAAACTGAGATTGCAACTGATATTGCTAATATAAGATGAAAGCTTTATTGATCAAGGTGGGGTTCTCGGACGCTTTGTCCGGTCGCTGAACACAAACGGCACGCCGGTTGCAGCTATGGCTAACTTTTAATCTAAACAAAACCCAAAGTCTAAACGGTGCCCTAAGGGCTGTATATATGGAGGAAGAGGGGTGAATTTCGTGGCCCTTGGTGGAGGGGTCCGAAACTATCCCTATCTCTTGTTTCCCCACACATACGGACTCTAAAAATAGCCTATAGTTATGTATTTCGAAATTACATGGGCCTGGCCCAATAATAAGGTGATGCAAGACCTAGAATAGCCTCTGGACGAAATTTATGAAGTGGCATCTTGTATATTTCGTCCAAGGCTTCATGCACTCATTATGGTGGCTTCAAAGTCCCGAAATCATCACTTGTAACTCCGCTTTGTTCCTTCTGCATGCCATCATCTCCATGCTTGTTCTTGCTCCAATGTTCATCCTTCTCCAAGCTAGTCCCTTCATTTGTAAGCAAAACAAATATATCCAATTTAAGCAACATCATATTCTCATGAACATTAGAATCATTACCAAGAAACCAAAGTACCGTAATTTAGTCGACGTATGCGAGCTCTAGTAATTGGTCCAAGATGTATAGCAAATAGGGCTGTGGGTGTAACAATGGTATTGATGTCCTAAAAAATTTGTTATGAGCAAAAAAAAAAAAAAAAAGAGGACAAAAAGTGCAAAAAAAGGAAAAAAAGAAGAAAAATTCAGAGTGTGCTCCTCCGAGTAGATCATATTCTTGTGTGTTTTCTATTTTCTGCCATCTGGGCAGATCACAGTTTATTGAGACTGAACACCACCCAACTTTTTATATTTGTTCATTGCTTTTTGTGCTTTCCCAAGTGACTCTGAGTCCATTTTGAGAATGATACACAGAGCTAAAGCAAAACAGAGAAAATAAGAGTGAAAAACTGATTGTGGTAAAAAGAATTTGAGCAAATACATGAAGCCCATTAACAAACCATCTACTGTTGCTTCTGAAATTAAAATTGAAAAAAGTATGTTTACTTGCCACCAAATCTGATATTGATGAGCTAGATTTTAGCAAATCTATTTTACAGTGCTTTTGTGTGCAAAGAGGCATTATTTTCACCGAGGACGGCTCTTCCTTCTTTGCCCCCGTCGCTACTAACATTTTGCAGAGTTCACGACGCTTCCACAAAGACGTGCCACCGTGGATTACTTCACCTATTCGAGGGATTTTATATCAAATTGATTTTAATTCCCTGCATTTGCCATCAACCGCAACCATACCGTATCAATCCAAGAGGGAGACTTAAGGAGATTATAAAGCACAAGATGTGAGCCGAGAATAAAGGTTATATACGCTTTTAATCCCTTAGTCCTTGTGTTGTTCCTATTATTCTAGTGCTTAAAAGGATGGTATCACGATGTGTGTTGATTGTAGAGGCATCAATAATATTACTATTCGCTATCGCCACCCTATTCCTAGGCTAGATGATATGCTTGATGAATTGAGTGGCTCTACAATATTCTCCAAAGTTGATTCTGATGTAGTGGATACCATCAAATTCAGTGAAAATTGGGAGATGAATGGAAAATAGTGATTAAAACTAAGTTTGGATTATATGGGTGGTTAGTCATGCCTTTTGGGTTAACTAATGCACCTAGTACTTTCAAGGAGATTAATGAACTAAGTTTTACGGGCTTATTGGACTTATTTGTGGTAGTCTATTTTGATGATATACTCATTTATAGCAAATCTTTG
Source organism: Aegilops speltoides (assembly GCA_021437245.1). Taxonomy (NCBI): domain Eukaryota; kingdom Viridiplantae; phylum Streptophyta; class Magnoliopsida; order Poales; family Poaceae; genus Aegilops; species Aegilops speltoides. The sequence goes on along the minus strand of JAHHZJ010000549.1, from coordinate 3,238 downwards.
GAAAAAACATTTGGAACATTTACGTTTCTTTTTTTAATGCTCACGTGATGCACGCTTTGTTTGGTAACCTTGGGAAGTGCACCTTTTGGTAATCAACTGAGTATCTTTTTCTTGGCTGGGTGTTGTTACTCCACAGGAATTGAAGTTGATAAAGCCAAGATAGAAGTTATTGAGAGTTGGCCGCAGCTCCAAAAACGGTCACACAAGTGAGGAGTTTCCTTTTGGCCGCATTGGTTTCTTTTATAGATGCTAGGAGAGATTTTAGCACCATTGTCTGCACCTCTCAATGAGCTTACAAAGAAGGATGTGCCTTTGTTGTTCGGGGTACCGCACAGAAGAAGCCTTCACGGTATTGAAAGATAAGTTGACACATGCTCCTTTACTCCAACTTCCTCGATTTTTAATAAGACTTTGAGCTTGAATGTGATGCTAGTGGAATTGGATTAGGAGGTGTGTTATTACAAGATGGCAAACCCACAGTATACTTTTCCTAAAAAATTGAGTGGGCCTAGTCTCAATTACTCTACTTATGATAAAGAATTATATGCTCTTGTTCTGGACTTTTTAGAAACATGGCAACATTATTTATGGCCCAAAGAATTTGTTATACATTCCGATCAATGAATCTTTGAAACATATTAAAAGTCAAGCTAAACTGAATCGTAGACATGCTAAATGGGTTGAATTACATTGACTTTCCCTTGCGTCATTAAACACAAGAAGGGTAAAGAAAATGTTATTGGGTTTATGCATTGTCTCGCCAGCTATACTATGCTTTCACAATCTTGACTTCAAAATATTTGGTTTGGGAGACCCATCAAAGACTGTAATATGCATGATGCCATTTTAAAGATGTATTGCAGGCAGTTCAAAGTTAATGACACTATTAATGTCGCGATTTGCCGCTTTGAAGATTATCATTGCATGCACCGCTTGCCTGAACTATGTCCTTGCACTCACCTCGATCAATGCTTTCAACAGCTTCGAATCCCGGCACATGCTCGAAGAATCCAGCTTGTCATAGAATTCCGTAACAGCCGACTGAGCCTGGCATCTTGTCAAGATAGCTTGCTGACGTTCGCATCGTTGAATGAAGACGGGACTCTCGCCTCAATACCATTTACTACTTACTACCACAATTTTCTTCCCTTTGTCTTGGTTTTGTGTAGGTACTCATGTATACTGCCAACCTCCCAATCCCAAGAGTTGACAAACGAAGCTCTTGAGAGCAACGATGCTTTGGGATCCTCGATAGAGGCAAAGGTGTCCTGCTTTCATGAGATGGTGGATTTCGCTTGGTGGAAGTCGATTTGACGATCCGATCACGATCGTGGCGAGGACGCCGCTACTTAGCAATCGCTAAACCAACTCCGAGAGGTTATTGACCACGCCAGAGCACGATCAACTCCGACTACGAAGGTCTCTGCTTCGCGAGCAAACGAAGAACAAGCAAGAAATCTGAGATTGCAACTGGATATTGGCGTAATATAAGATGAAAGCTTTATTGATCAAGGTGGGGTTCTGTGACGCTTTGTCCGGTCGCTGAACACAAACGGCACGCCAAGTTGCAGCTATGGCGAACTTTTAATCTAAACAAAACCTAAGTCTAAACTAAGGTTCCTAAGGGCTGTATATGGAGGAAGAGGGGTGAATTTCGTGGCCCTTGGTGGAGGGGTCCAAACTAACCCTATCTCTTGTTTCCCACACATACGGACTCTAAAAATAGCCTATACTAATGTATTTCGAAATTACATGGGCTCGCCCAATAATAAGGTGACGCGAACATCCAGAATAGCCTATGGACTAATATTATGAAGTGGCATCTTATATTTCGTCCAAGGCTTCATGCACTCATTATGGTGGCTTCAAAGTCCCCAAATCATCACTTGTAACTCCATTCTTGTCCCCTTGGCGCATGCCATCATCTCCATGCTGGTTCTTGCTCCAATGTTCATCCTTCTCCAAGCTAGGCCCTTCATTTGTAAGCAAAACAAATGTATCCAATTTAGGCAGCATCATATTCTCATGAATATTAGAATCATTACCAAGAAACGAAAGTACCGTAATTTAGTTGATGCGCGAGCTCTAGTAATTGGTCCAAGATGTATAGCAAAGGGGCTGTGGGTGTAATAATGGTATTGATGTCCTCATCATCCTCCCCTTCTGAAATGAAGTCGCCCTCGATTTGAAGTTCATCTTCCTCACCCAAATATGGCTTCAAATCTGCAATGTTAAAAGTGGACTAACCCCAAAATCTGCAGTAGCTCAAGTTTATATGCATTATCATTTACTTTCTCCAACACCTTAAAGGGACCAGCAGAAAGACGGCATTAGCTTTGATTTGCTAAATCAGAAATCTATCCTTACGCAAATGTAAACCAAACAAGATCTCCAGTGCAAACACAACATGTTTTCTACCCTTATCTCCAAAGAAGTTTATATTTAGCATTCATACGCTCAATGTTTTCCTTAGTTAACTCATGCATTTTTAAAATCAATTCAAAGACGTTTCTTTAGCATCAAAATTAACCTCTCTCCAAGATGGAAGAGGCAACAAATCAATAGGTGCACGAGGTAGGAAACCATACACAACTTCAAAAGGGCACATCTTAGTAGTAGAATGCAAACGAATTTATTATAAGCAAATTCAATATGAGGCAAGCATTCCTCCCACATTTTCTTATTTTTCTTTAGAACAGCCCTCAAGCATAGTAGTAGACAATGTTCTATTGACTACTTCAGCTTTGTCCATCACTTAGGGTGACAAGTAGTACTAAAAAGCAGCTTTAGTCCCCAACTTAGCCCATAAACATCTCCAAAAGTGGCTAAGAAATTTAGTATCACGATCCTAAACAATAGTATTTGGCACACCATGCAAGCTTAATAATTTCAATGAAAGAACAAATCAGCAACATTGACAAAGATCATCGCTTTATGACATGGTATAAAGTGTGCCATTTTCGAGAATCTATCCACGCACAACAAATATGCTATCCTCCCTTCTTTGTTCTAGGTAAACCTAAAAACAAAATCCATCGATATATCCTCCCAAGGAACACTAGGTACATGTGCAAAGGCATATATAAACCATGAGGATTGAGTCGTGACTTAGCTTTTTGACATGTAGTGCAATGTAGCAATAAAACGCCAACATCCCGCCTCATCTTTGGCCAAAAGAAATGTGTAGCAAGTACGCCCTCCGCCTTTCTTCACGCTCAAAGTGTCCCATTAGTCCTCC
>JAHHZJ010000548.1:0-124691 GCA_021437245.1 Aegilops speltoides | reverse complement strand
TAATTGTTTTTACTTTATCACTAAGCGGCATCGATAGTCGTAGAAGCAATAGTTGGCGAGACGATAACGATGCTATGATGGAGATCAAGGTGTCACGCTGGTGACGATGTTTATCATGACGATGCTTTGGAGATGGAGATCAAAGGCACAAGATGATGATGGCCATATCATCACACTTATATTGATTGCATGTGATGTTTATCCTATATGCATCTTATTTTGCTTAGTTCGGCGGTAGCATTATAAGATGATCTCTCACTAAATTTCAAGGTACAAGTGTTCTTCCTGAGTATGCATCGTTGCGAAAGTTCGTCGTGCTGAGACACCACGTGATGATCGGGTGTGATAAGCTCTACGTTCACATACAACGGGTGCAAGCCAGTTTTGCACACGTAGAATACTCCGGTTAAACTTGATGAGCCTAGCATATGCAGATATGGCCTCGGAACACTGAGACCGAAAGGTCGAGCGTGAATCATATAGTAGATATGATCAACATAGTGATGTTTACCATTGAAAACTACTCCATCTCACGTGATGATCGGACATGGTTTAGTTGATTTGGATCATGTGATCACTTAGATGATTGGAGGGATGTCTATCTAATTGGGAGTTCTTAAGTAATATGATTAATTGAACTTTAATTTATCATGAACTTAGTACGTGATAGTATTTTGCATGTCTATGTTGTTGTAGATAGAAGGCCCGTGTTGTTGTTCCGTTGAATTTTAATGCGTTCCTAGAGAAAGCTAAGTTGAAAGATGATGGTAGCAACTACACTGACTGGGTCCATAACTTGAGGATTATCCTCATTGTTTGCACGTAAGAATTACGTCCCGGAAGCACCACTAGGTGCCAAACCCGCTGCAGGAGCAACGCCAGATGTTATGAACATCTGGTAGAGCAAAGCTGATGACTACTCGATAGTTCAGTGTGCCATGCTTTATGGCTTAGAACCGGGACTTCAACGACATTTTGAACTGTCACGCCCAAGATGCAACCCTATCCTAAAGGAACTCGAAGGTCCCACCAAGGATAGAAGCGCATCTTGAAGACGCTTTTGCAAGGTGGATATCATTACATCAACATTACATAATAGTGGGGATACATCCAATACATACAATGTCACAAGAATACAACAATACAACATACAAGAACAACATCCGACTACGGATGAATCATAAACATAACTCAAACAATATCCACCCTGCTAGCCCAGGCTGCCGACCTGGAACCTATCCCCTGATCGAAGAAGAAGCAGAAGGAGAACTCCAAACAAGCAAATATCGCTCTCGCGTCATGATCATCGCATAACCTGCACCTGCAACTGTTGTTGTAGTAATCTGTGAGCCACGAGGACTCAGCAATCCCATTACCATGGGTATCAAGACTAGCAAAGCTTAAAGGGAAAGGAAGGGGTAAAGTGGTGAGGTTGCATCAGCGACTAAGCATATATGGTGGCTAACCAACGCAAATGAGAGCGAGAAGAGAAACAAGCGGAACGGTCGTCAACTAGCAATGATCAAGAAGTGATCCTGAACTCCTACTTACGTCAAACATAACCCAAAAACCGTGTTCACTTCCCGGACTCCGCCGAGAAGAGACCCTCACGGCTCACACGCGGATGCGTTTAATTCGGATCTGGTGTCAAGTTATCTACAACCGGATATTAACAAATTCCCATCTACCACATAACCGTGGGCACGGGTCTCGAAAGTTTATACCCTGCAGGGGTGTCCCAACTTAGCCCATGACAAGCTCTCGCAATCAACGAAGGAATAGACCTTCTCCCAGGAAGACCCGATCGGTCTCGGAATCCCGGTTTACAAGACATTTCGACAATGGTAAAACAAGACCAGCAAGACCTCCCGGCGTGCCGACATCCCGATAGTAGCCGCACAGATCTCGCCTCGAGCCACGACCGGATGAGCACTACGCATAACTAGAACCAGCCCTCAAGTTTCCCCGAGGTGGCGCTGCAAGTGGCTCTAGTTTGGACCAACACTTAGACAAGCATTGGCCCGGGGGGCTAAAATAAAGATGACCCTTGGGATGCGCGACTCCCAAGGGAAAAAGGTAATAGGTGAGGCAAATGGTAAAACCAATGTTGGGCCTTGCTGGAGGAGTCTTATTCAAAGCGAACTGTCAAGGGGGTCCCATAAATCACCCGACCGCGTTAGGAACACAAAATCCGGGAACATAACACCGGTATGATGGAAACTAGGGTGGCAAGAGTGGAACAAAACACCAGGCATAAGGCCGAGCCTTCCACCCTTTACCAAATATATAGATGCATTAATAATATAAGAGATATTGTGATATCCCAACATAACCCTGTCCACCATGGAGCAATCTTCATCTTCACCTGCAGCTAGCAACGCTATAAGAGGGGCTGAGCAAAGCGGTAACATGGCCAAACAACGGTTTGCTAGGAAGGGTGTCAAAGGTTAGAGGTTCATGGCAATTTAGGAGGCTTGAAGAGCAAATGATAGGTAACACAGCATAGCGATAGAACGAAGCAACTAGCATAGCAATGATAGTAGTGAGATCCAGGGTAGCGGTCATCTTGCCTGAAATCCCGCAAGGAAGAAGAACGAGTCCATGAAGAAGACGAACGGGAGTAGTCGAACGAATCCTCACAATCGCAACATTACCGAAACTAAGAAGCAACACCGGAAAGAAACAAACAACATGGTAAATGCACAAGCATAAACATGGCCTGATGCACAAACAAGTATGATGCATGTCCGGTTTAATGAGGCATGGCATGGCAAAGTGCAACAAACAATACTACAAGTTAAGTGGAGCTCAATATGCAACGAGTTGCATATTGACGAAACACCACATCAATTATTTAGTTCTCTCTCGGTTATGTACACAACAATATTAAATGATGTTAAACATGGCAAGAGGTGAAGCATAAGTAAACTAACTATTTAGGCAAGTTTAAATAAGGCCGGATCAACAAACAACAATTCCGGAAAATCCTCATATGCAATTTATGAATTTGGTACTGTTCTGCCCTAAACCATATTTTAAAGTTGTTAAATAGGAAAATAAAGTGGACCATGTTAAACTAAGCATTTTTCCACCCCATTTACATATAAAGTTTATTTAAAATGGAGCTACGGTTATTTGGTTATGAAATAAATCATTTTAGCATGGCATTAAGCAAAATTAAACAAACAGCAAGCTAAACATTCTTAACATGGATGAAAGTTGGATATTATGAAACTAGATGAAATCCTAAGCATTTTTCATATATAAAGTTTTTACATGTGATGCACAGTTTGTGAGATATGATATGCATGAAGACTAGGGTCTTTTCTGTAAAATAAGCGTTCTCTGAATAATGCTAAAATCGCACGGACAGGAAAAAAACAGATCTGGGCCCAAAACGGAGATCAGGCCCAGGGCGCGGGGAGCTGCTCACATCGGGCCTTGAGGCCTTGGAGAGGGGCGCAACCCACGCGAGCAGGGGAGGCCGATGGGTCGATGTGGAGGCAGTCAACGCGAGGACGACGCGTCTTCGGTGCAGAGGAAGCAGGGGCGCGGCGTCACTGATGGTCAGCGGCGCAGCAACGGGCTCTGGCGAGGCGGGGAACTCCGGCGGGACAACGGGGATGGAGCGGACGGGCGGATCCGGCCTTGGGGAGCCCAATCTAGCCGGAGGCAGGGTCGAGCTCGGCCAACGGGAGCGGGACATGGCGCTGGATCTTGAAGGCCGAAGCGGGAGAGGCACCCATGGCGCAACGTGGGACTTGGCGGGGGGGGGGGGGTTCCGGCGACAAGGAGCACGGGGACGCCGAGCTACATGGTGCAGGAGATGGATTCGGCGTGGCTCGCCAGATCTGGCGCGGGAGGAGCTCGGGAGGGCACCATGGCGCGGGTGTGCTCCTGTAGAAAGGCAAGACCGAGATGTTGAGAGGAGGGAGAGAAATACTGGGGAGGAAGAAGAAGCAGGGGAGGAAGGAGAGGGTTCCTGCGGTGGTCACCGACGGCAGGGCTCGCCGGAGCTGCGGGAGCTGATGCTGCTCATCGCCGGCGGGGACGGCTGGCTCGATCCGCTCGGGTTCGAGCTCCTGCGGGGCTTGCGCGAGGGAGGCTGCTGCATGGTTGGATCAAAATCCAATGGAACAGAGGAGAGGTGGCTGACTGGTTAGACTGGACCAAGAGGAGGCTGCGGGATTGGTTCGGCGCTGAAACCAAGGGAGAGAGTGGTAGCGGCAGGTAGGAGGAGATGGATGGATTGGACAGCCTAGGGTCTAGGGTTAGACTATATATATATAAGTAAGAGAGGAATTTGGATCATCCGATCGAAATCCGACGGATGAGAAAAAATAGGTAGGTAAGTCCAAATAAGAAAACGGAGATGTATTGGGGATGTTGGGGGATGATCTGAATCCAACGGTGATGACTGAGCGGTTCGGGTTCGGGCAAGTTTCGGATGCACACACGCGGGGGTCTGAGAGAGGTTAGTTGGTTTAACAAGAGGGAATGGAAAACCCGGTTGGTCTCGAAACGGCCAACAAAAGCAAGGGGGGACACGGCAACTACGAGCGGATGCAAGTTTTATGAAAACGATGCCAATGCAATGTGAATGATGACATGAGACGAGATGCATAACAAAAACAAAATGCAAAACAACAGACAAAAACCCAACCACGAAGGAAATATCATATCGCATCTTCGGAAAAAGGGAAGAGTTGGAGTTACAAATATGGAAAGTTGCATCCGAGGCGTTACATGAACGTCATGGAGCATATGAGATGTTCTAGGATTTGAAGTTAATATTTCAAGAAATGCCCGGATTGAGAGATATGAAGTCTCCAATAAGTTCTACGACTGCAAAATGGAGGAGAATAGTTCTGTCAGTGAGCATATACTCAAAATGTCTGGGTATAACAATCACTTGATTCCACTGGGAGTTAATCTTCCTGATGATAGTGTCATTGATAGAATTCTTCAATCACTGCCACCAAGCTACAAGAGCTTCGTGATGAACTATAATATGCAAGGGATGGATAAGACAATTCCCGAGCTCTTCGCAATGCTAAAGGCCACGGAGGTAGAAATCAAGAAAGAGCATCAAGTGTTGATGGTCTACAAGACCACCAGTTTCAAGAAAAAGGGTAAAGGGAAGAAAGGGAACTTCAAGAAGAACGGCAAGCAAGTTGCTACTCAAGTGAAGAAGCCCATGTCTGGACCTAAGCCTGAGACTGAGTGCTTCTACTGCAAAGGGACTGGTCACTGGAAGCGGAACTGCCCCAAGTATTTGGCGGATAAGAAGGATGGCAAGGTGAAGAAAGGTATATGTGATTTACATGTTATTGATGTGTACCTTACTAATGCTCGCAGTAGTGCCTGGGTATTTGATACTGGTTTTGTTGCTAATATTTGCAATTCGAAACAGGGACTACGGATTAAGCGAAGATTGGCTAAGGACGAGGTGACGATGCGCGTGGGAAATGGTTCCAAAGTCGATGTGATCGCAGTAGGCACACTACCTCTACATCTACCTTCGGGATTAGTTTTAGACTTGAATAATTGTTATTTGGTGCCATCATTGAGCATGAACATTATATCTGGATCTTGTTTAATGCGAGACAGTTATTCGTTTAAATCTGAGAATAATGGTTGTTCTATTTATATGAGCAATATCTTTTATGGTCATGCACCCTTGAAGAGTGGTCTATTTTTGTTGAATCTCTATAGTAGTGACACACATATTCATAATATTGAAGCCAAAAGATGCAGAGTTGATAATGATAGTGCAACTTATTTGTGGCGCTGCCGTTTGGGTCATATTGGTGTAAAGCGCATGAAGAAACTCCATTCTGGTGGACTTTTGGAATCACTTGATTACGAATCACTTGGTACTTGCGAACCATGCCTCATGGGCAAGATGACTAAAACACCGTTCACTGGAATAATGGAGCGAGCAACAAATTTGTGGGAAATCATACATACTGATGTATGTAGTCCGATGAATGTTGAGGCTCGCGGTGGGTATCGTTATTTTCTCACCTTCATAGATGATTTGAGAAGATATGGGTATATCTACTTGATGAAGCATAAGTCCGAAACATTTGAAAAGTTCAATGAATTTCAGAGTGAAGTGGAAAATCATCTTAATAAGAAAATAAAGTTTCTACGATCTGATCGTGGAGGAGAATATTTGAGTTACAAGTTTGGTCTTCATTTGAAACCATGCGGAATAGTTTCGCAACTCATGCCACCCGGAACACCACAACGTAATGGTGTGTCCGAACATCGTAACCGCACTTTATTAGATATGGTGCGATCTATGATGTCTCTTACTAATTTACCGCTATCATTTTGGGGTTATGCTTTAGAGACGGCTGCATTCATGTTAAATAGGGCACCATCTAAATCCGTTGAGATGACACCTTATGAACTGTGGTTTGGCAAGAAACCCAAGTTGTTGTTTCTTAAAGTTTGGGGCTGCGATGCTTATGTGAAAAAGCTTCAACCTGATAAGCTCGAACCCAAATCGGAGAAATGTGTCTACATAGGATACCCAAAGGAGATTGTTGGGTACACCTTCTATCACAGATCCGAAGGCAAGACATTCGTTGCTAAGAATGGATCCTTTCTAGAGAAGGAGTTTCTCTCGAAAGAAGTGAGTGGGAGGAAATTAGAACTTGATGAGGTAATTGTACCTATTCCCTTATTGGAAAGTAGTTCATCACAGAAATCAGTTCATGTGAATCCTACACCAACTAGTGAGGAAGCTAATGATGATGATCATGTAACTTCAGATCAAGTTACTACAGAACCTCGTAGGTCAACCTGAGTAAGATCCGCGCCAGAGTGGTACGGTAATCCTATTCTGGAGGTCATGGTCGAGGCCATGAAATCTGAGATGGGATCCATGTATGAGAACAAAATGTGGACTTTGGTTGACTTGCCAGATGATCGGCAAGCCATTGAGAATAAATGGATCTTCAAGAAGAAGACTGACGCTGATGGTAATGTTACTGTCTACAAAGCTCGACTTGTTGCGAAAGGTTTTCGACAAGTTCAAGGAGTTGACTATGATGAGGCCTTCTCACCCGTAGCGATGCTTAAGTCCGTCCGAATCATGTTAGCAATTGTCACATTTGATGATTATGAAATTTGGCAAATGGATGTAAGGACTGCATTCCTGAATGGATTTCTGGAAGAAGAGTTGTATATGATGCAACCTAAAGGTTTTATCGATCGAAAGGATGCTAACAAAGTGTGCAAGCTCCAGCGATCCATTTATGGACTGGTGCAAGCATCTCGGAGTTGGAATAAACGTTTTGATAGTGTGATCAAAGCATATGGATTTATACAGACTTTTGGACAAGCCTGTATTTACAAGAAAGTGAGTGGGAGCTCTGTAGAATTTCTAATATTATATGTGGATGGCATATTGTTGATTGGAAATGATATAGAATTTCTGGATAGCATAAAAGGGTACTTGAATAAGAGTTTTTCAATGAAAGACCTCGGTGAAGCTGCTTATATATTGGGCATCAAGATCTATAGAGATAGATCAAGTATCTTAATTGGACTTTCACAAAGCACATACCTTGATAAAGTTTTGAAAAAGTTCAAAATGGATCAGGCAAAGAAAGGGTTCTTGCTTGTGTTACAAGGTGTGAAGTTGAGTCAGACTCAATGGCCGACCACTGCAGAAGATAGAGAGAAAATTAAAGGTGTTCCCTATGCTTCAGCCATAGGCTCTATCATGTATGCAATGCTGTGTACCAGACCTGATGTGTGCCTTGCTATTAGTTTAGCAGGGAGGTACCAAAGTAATCCAGGAGTGGATCACTGGACAACGGTAAAGAACATCCTGAAATACCTGAAAAGGACTAAGGATATGTTTCTCGTTTATGGAGGTGACAAATAGCTCATCGTAAATGGTTACGTTGATGCAAACTTTGACACTGATCCAGATGACTCTAAGTCACAAACCGAATACGTGTTTATATTGAACGGTGGAGCTGTCAGTTGGTGCAGTTCTAGCAAAGCGTCATGGCGGGATCTACGTGTGAAATGGAGAACATAGCTGGTTCGGAAGCAGCAAATGAAGGAGTCTGGATGAAGGAGTTCATATCTAATCTAGGTGTCATACCTAGTGCATTGGGTCCAATGAAAATATTTTGTGACAATACTAGTGCAGTTGCCTTGGCAAAGGAATCCAGATTTCACAAGAGAACCTAGCACATCAAGAGACGCTTCAATTCCATCCGCGATCAAGTCAAGGAGGGAGACATAGAGATTTGCAAGATACATACGGATCTAAAAATGTTGCAGACCCGTTGACTAGGCCTCTCTCACGAGCAAAACATGATTAGCACTAAGACTCCATGGGTGTTAGAATCATTACTGTGTAATCTAGATTATTGACTCTAGTGCAAGTGGGAGACTGAAGGAAATATGCCCTAGAGGCAATAATAAAGTTGTTATTTATATTTCCTTATATCATGATAAATGTTTATTATTCATGCTAGAATTGTATTAACTGGAAACTCAGTACATGTGTGAATACATAGACAAATAGAGTGTTACTAGTATGCCTCTACTTGACTAGCTCGTTGAATCAAAGATGGTTAAGTTTCCTAGCCGACATGTGTTGTCATTTGATTAACGGGATCACATCATTAGAGAATGATGTGATTGACTTGACCCATTCCGTTAGCTTAGCACTTGATCGTTTAGTATATTGTTATTGCTTTCTTCATGACTTATTCATGTGCCTATGACTATGAGATTATGCAACTCGAGAATACCGGAGGAACACTTTGTGTGCTACCAAACGTCACAACATAACTGGGTGATTATAAAGGTGCTCTACAGGTGTCTCCGATGGTACTTGTTGAGTTGGCATAGATCAAGATTAGGATTTGTCACTCCGATTGTCGGAGAGGTATCTCTGGGCCCTCTCGGTAATGCACATCACTATAAGCCTTGCAAGCAATGTGGCTAATGAGTTAGTTGCGGGATGATGTATTACGGAATGAGTAAAGAGTCTTGCCGGTAACGAGGTTGAACTAGGTATTGAGATACTGACGATCGAATCTCAGGCAAGTAACATACCGATGACAAAGGGAACAAGCTATGTTGTTATGCGATTTGACCGATAAAGACTTCATAGAATATGTAGGAACCAATATGAGCATCCAGGTTCCACTATTGGTTATTGACTGGAGAGGAGTCTCGGTCATGTCTACATAGTACTCGAACCCGTAGGGTCCGATTACGAGTTTCTAAGTTTTGATGTACCGAAGATAGTTCGGAGTCCCGGATGTGATAACGGTCATGACGAGGAGTCTTGAAATGGTCGAGACATAATGATTGATATAATGGACGACTATATTCGGACACCACATGAGTTCTGGGGGTCACCGGATATTTATCAAAATGCTGGGGGGTTATCGGAACCCCCGGGGGATATAATGGGCCGACATGGGCCTTGTGGGAGAGAGAGGAGAGGGCCTAGGGCTGGCCGCGCCCCCCCTTTGGAGTCCGAATTGGACAAGGAGGGGGGCGGCGCCCCCTCTTTCCTCCCTCTCTCCCTCTCCTTCCCCCCCTTCCTCCTTCCTAGTTGGACTAGGAAAGGGGAGTCCTACGCCCACTAGGAGGAGGATGCCTCCCTCTCCTTGGCGCGCTCCAAGGCCGGCCTACCCCCTTGCTCCTTTATATACAGGGGCAGGGGGCACCCTAGAACACACAAGTTGATTGTTCCAAGCCATGTGCGGTGCCCCCGTCCACCATATTCCACCTTGGTCATATCGTTGCTGTGCTTAGGCGAAGCCCTGCGCTGGTAGCTTCATCATCACCGTCATCACGCCGTCGTGCTGACAAAACTCTCCCTCAACACTCTGCTGGATCGTGAGTTTGTGGGACGTCACCGAGCTGAACGTGTGTAGATCGCGGAGGTGCCGTATGTTCGGTACTAGGATCGGTCGATCGTGAAGACGTATGACTACATCAACCGCGTTGTCATAACGCTTCCGCTTACGGTCTACGAGGGTACATGGACAACACTCTCCCCTCTCGTTGCTATGCATCACCATGATCCTGCGTGTGCGTAGGATTTTTTTTGAAATTACTACATTTCCCAACATGACCACTGCAGAAGATAGAGAGAAACTGAAGGTCATTCCCTATGCTTCAGCCAAAGGTTCTATCATGTATGCAATGCTGTGTACCAGACCTGATGTGTGCCTTGCTATTAGTTTAGCAAGGAGGTACCAAAGTAATCCAGGAGTGGATCACTGGACAACGGTCAAAAACATCCTGAAATACCTGAAAAGGACTAAGGATATGTTTCTCGTTTATGGAGGTGACAAAGAGCTTGTCGTAAATGGTTACGTTGATGCAAGCTTGGACACTGATCCGGATGACTCTAAGTCACAAAATGAATACGTATTTATGTTGAACGGTGGATGTCGGTGTCAAAACCGGTGGATCTCGGGTAGGGGGTCCCGAACTGTGCGTCTAAGCGGATGGTAACAGGAGACAAGGGACACGATGTTTTTACCCAGGTTCGGGCCCTCTCGATGGATGTAAAACCCTACTCCTGCTTGATTGATATTGATGATATGGGTAGTACAAGAGTGGATCTACCACGAGATCGAGGCTAAACCCTAGAAGCTAGCCTATGGTATGATTGTTGTAATGGTTGTTCGTCCTACGGACTAAAACCCTCCGGTTTATATAGGCACCGGAGAGGGCTAGGGTTACACAGAGTCGGTTACAATGGTAGGAGATCTACATATCCGTATCGCCAAGCTTGCCTTCCACGCCAAGGAAAGTCCCATCCGGACATGGGACAAAGTCTTCAATCTTGTATCTTCATAGTCTTGGAGTCCAGCCGATGATGATAGTCCGGCTATCCGGACACCCCCTAGTCCAGACTCCTCAAGAGCCCTCAACCAGGGCTTCAATGACGATGAGTCCGGTGCGCATATTGTTCGGCATTGCAAGGCGGGTTCCTCCTCCGAATAATTCATAGAAGATTGTGAACACCAGATATTGTCCGCTCGCAAAATAAATTCCACATTCCACCGTAGAGAGAATAATATGTACACAAGTTCAATCTGCTGACGTATTTTGTGGCACGACGTCATGCCACCACCAAGCCTTTACTTGAATCGTTTTTATTATACCACCTCGGTAGCGTTTAGCGGCGGTTCCTTGGCACGCCTTGTCGAGCGGATCGTGTTCCCCTTATTCTGGGATTCCCATCAATACGGACGTGGGTAACCCAACCGTGCCATTGATGGTGGCGCTTGGGAGATAAGCGAGTTTTACCAGGCCGGTGGGGACGCATAGTGTTCGTCCGCCCATATATAAGGGGGTAAGGATCCACCCTTTTTTACCTACGCCTTCTTCCTCCTTTGCTTATCCATCTCCGCGCACTCGAGCTCCAGCGCCCAAGTTCGCACATCTCGCCTCAACCTTCTCTAGCCATGTCCGGAGCGGGAGGCAAATGGATGGCCTCCACCGTTACGGAGGGGCACATCGAAAAACTGCGCGGCACCGGATACCTGTCCGGCGACATCGCGCACTGGCTGCCCGACAAGGGGCAGCTCATCCCCACCCCCAGGCCTCATGAGAGGGTTTTATTCCTTCCTCACTTCCTCCGCGGACTGGGCTTCCCACTTCATCCCTTCATCCGGGGGCTCATGTACTACTATGGCCTGGACTTCCACGATCTGGCGCCAAACTTCATCCTTAACATCTCGGCGTCTATCGTCGTGTGCGAGGCCTTCCTCTGCATCCAGCACCACTTCGGCTTGTGGCTAAAAACCTTCAATGTCAAGCCGAAGGTAGTGAAGGGCGTCCAAGCGGAGTGCGGATGCGCCATGGTGGAAAAATGCCCAACGTCCTCTGGCTCAAGGGCGCCTTCGTGGAAACCATCACAGGGTGGCAATCGGGGTGGTTCTATATCACCGAGCCGCGGGACCCTAAATGGGCAGCAGCCCCGAGTTCAGATCTGGTACCCCCATGCAGCTCACCTCCTGGAAAGAGAAGGGCTTGCTATGGGGTAGTTCGAGGAGCCGACCGACTCGATCCCCTCCGCCACTCGTGAACAAGAAGCTCAAGCTTGTCAACGTGATCCAGGTCATGCTCGTCCGCCTGATTCTCCCCTGCCAACAACGGGCCTTCAATCTGTGGGAGTTTGATCCGGCACAGCACCGGACCCGTAGCGGGCTCTTCGACACAACGTACGAAGCTGCCTGGAGGGTGCTGTTCAAGGGCGGAGAAGCCCCCGCATCCGCAACTGAAGATCGCGGATTCAGCACGAAATGCCCGGCCGGTGTGGTAAGATATGTTATCCTTTATGGGACATTTATTTCTTTCATAGTTTGAATCTATTGTGGGATCTAAAATTCCCAATGCCTTTAACAGGACTGGCAGAGGACGTCCGGACAGGTTAACTGTCCGACTCCCCTCCCCGAAGACCCAGCGGATATCCGTTTAACGGGGCTGCTAGTCCCGGCACTTTATGTGGTGCCGGAGAAGAAGGCCAAGAAGAAGGCCACGGGAACCCGAAGGAGTTCCCGGCGCCAGGTGGTATCGGACTCATCGTCCGATGGCTCCGAGGCGGACTCGTCCCCCGAAGACAAGGAGGAGAAAGAGGACTCTCCCCAGAAGGGGGGAGAGAGGAAGAGGAAGGCTTCCCCAACGGGGGAGGCCGAAGGGTCCAAGAGGGGAAGGACCCTTCCTCCGGAAAGCTCCGCCAACGCCAACGACGGCGACGAAGGGTGCCCCTCAAGGGCCAAGCCCTTGGCAAGATCGTAAGTATCCGGATTCCTAAATGATTTATAATTTCTCTTTTGTGCCACATGGTGTCCTTCTAAGGCCGCACACTACCTGTAGTCCAGCTGAGGAGGATCTTCCCGCTTCATCAAGCGGGTCCTTGGCTCCGTCGGATGTAGATTCCATTCCGACCGCCTCCACCTCTCGTGACACTGAGGACGCCGAGGTGGGATCCCAGGAGGGGAGCCGCCAAGAGGGGGAGGCTCCGGAGGTGCCACAGGGCAACCTCCCGGACTTTGTGCCGGACTCCGCGCCGGAACCCACAGTGGTTCCGGAGCCCGGCAGGCGGCCCCTTCGTAAGAAGGGCAAGACCGTGACACCGCCAGCCTCTTTCCAACCGGAGGCGCCGGACAACTTGTTGGAGGCGCTCAACGGCGCTTCCATCGAGGAAGAACACCGCACTATCATGAGTGCGGTGATTGAAAGGTTCAGCTCGCCAAGAGCAGTGACCGAAGCTCGCAGCAGCCTTCTAACATGCTTTGAGGTAAGAAGTTTTAAAATATGTAATGTAATACCGCATAGACAAGAGCCTCGATGCTCGGTTCGGTGTTCGGAAAGAAAACCGGACCGAGGATCTAAAAAGATATACGCAGGAGTACTAAAATTATGTCAATATGGGTTTGCAGGCTCGCCGCTAACCTCTGCCCAGACCGATCATGGAGGTTGGTGCTTTGAAGCAGAACCTCGAGCGGTCCGAGAACGAGCTCGGCCTTGCCAAGAAGCAGCTCGAGGACAAAGAAGGTGAGTAACACCGTATTAAATTTGTACCTTATAGAAAAGGATTTTGGTTGCAATAGAAATGACCAGAATAACGTGGGCACTGCAGGGGCCACGAATGAGGTGGCGACCCTGAAGGAGGCCGTGTCCGCGGCCGAACGTAATGCGGCCGCGGAATGAGCGGAGCGAGAGAAGAAGGAGGCGCGGGTGGCGGAGGTGTGGCAAGAGCTTCAGGCTCTCATGGAAAAGCATGAGAGTTTGGAACGCGACTCGAAGACTCGAGAGTCCGAGCTTGCCTTGGCTCTTAAGAGTGCCAAAGCCGCTAAGGCCGAGGCCCATAAGGCCCTCCAGGAGATTGAGGCGGTGAAGAAAATAGCGGCGGGTAAGGCATTTTTCATGCAAAGCAAGCATGTGAATGTGAATTACCTGTTACTTACCCGAATTCGGAGCTCTCCAGGAGCGTTTGCAGATCTGCCTCGCAGGGTGTCTGATGCCGCCGCATTCTACCGGGCCGAGGAGGGGTGTCGGTGTCAAAACCGGCGGATCTCGGGTAGGGGGTCCCGAACTGTGCGTCTAGGCGGATGGTAACAGGAGACAAGGGACACGATGTTTTTACCCAGGTTCGGGCCCTCTCGATGGAGGTATAACCCTACTCCTGCTTGACTGATATTGATGATATGGGTAGTACAAGAGTGGATCTACCACGAGATCAAGGAGGCTAAACCCTAGAAGCTAGCCTATGGTATGATTGTTGTAATGGTTGTGTGTCCTATGGACTAAAACCCTCCGGTTTATATAGACACCGGAGAGGGCTAGGGTTACACAGAGTCGGTTACAATGGTAGGAGATCTACATATCCGTATTGCCAAGCTTGCCTTCCACGCCAAGGAAAGTCCCATCCGGACACGGGACGAAGTCTTCAATCTTGTATCTTCATAGTCTTGGAGTCCGGCTGTCGATGATAGTTCGGCTGTCCGGACACCCCCTAGTCCAGGACTCCCTCAGTAGCCCCCGAACCAGGCTTCAATGACGACGAGTCCAGCGCATATATTGTCTTCGGCGTTGCAAGGCGGGTTCTCCTTCAAATTCCATGTACCGCCGAATGATGTCCGCTCCCTTACCAATGTTGCGCTCCTTGGCTTCCACGCCCAATAATGGCCTTCTTCCACGCGTCGCACGAATGCGAAAAGCCAGGGTATCTTTTATGTTTTACCCCGCAAATAATCTTCCTATAAGAGAGGCAAGAATCGAGATTCAAATCACACCATCTTCCTTCTGCGAGTACTCATCGGAGCGCTTCTGACCAAAAATCCATTCCATCATGGACCGTCGACGCGGCTCCTCCTCTCGCGCTCCCAACCCTCTGCCAGGAGATTGGAGGAGATGTTCTGTCCCGCACAACGAGCTGGTGTCGCTCCAAGCGGAGGGATATCTTCCTCCGGCTTTTATGGTCCCGGTTCGAGCCGGGCTCGCCACCTACAAAGGTGGAAAGCAAGCGGAGGCCACCCCAAGTCCCAATAAAGGGGAGCGGGTATGCTTTGTCCCCTATCTGAGAAGGGGACTCGGATTTCCTGTAGATCCGTTCCTCCGCGGGCTTCTGGAGTTCTACGGACTCCAGCTCCATCACCTCACGCCCGCCTCGATTCTGCATATTGCGGGTTTCGTTGCCCTTTGCGAAATATTCCTGGGCATCGAGCCCCATTTCGCACTGTGGAAGAGGTTATTCTGCCTCGTACCCCGCTCTCACGAGGGGTCCATATATCAAGTGGGCGGTGCCGAAATATGGCGCATCACCGGGACCGGATATCCATCCGGAACCCCCAAGAAGGCGTCCGAAGACTGGCCTTTAGAATGGTTCTATGTAGAAGACGCTCCGCTGCCGGACCCTGTTCGGATCGGCCTCCCGGAGTTCAGCAATGCTCCTCTGAAGAAACGCCTGAGTTGGCGCCTGCGGAGCCCCCAGCTGGAGGAAGACAAGAGCGTCCATTATTTGATGGGCCGGATAAGGTTACTGGCCCATTCTGGATTGACCATGATTGGAGTCATGGCCACGTGCATTATGCGGGGGGTGCAGCCGCTGCAATACAGGGGCCACCCCATGTGGGATTTCAACGGGGGGAATGATGGCACTCGCCATGGCCGCAAAGGGCCGGGGTCGGCCGAAGATCTGGTGAAGATTCTATCCGGTCTGTACAAGGGGAGAAGGAGGACTTCCTCCAGACGAGCCCATTGAATGGGTTCTCCATGAACAACCCTCGGAGCTGGGTAAGCGGATGTTCATTTATCCGACCCACGCTTTCAAAGTTAAGTACCTTACTTTATGGTTTTGATGCAGGATCTGCGCCGGACTGTGGAGAGCATACGTAGCCCGGCCCCACAGCCCGAGGATCCAGAAAGATCCCTTGATCCGTCCTCCGAAGAGGATCCGGACACAAAGGTGGAGCTAATTGACGGGGTGTTTCACCAGCTCAGCATGGATAATGCTCTAGTCTCCATTACGACTGACTACCCCGGCCTATCTCTGGCTCCCCAGGTGATTGTGACCGAAGTCCTGACACCATTATTTCGTCCTTGCGCATTTCTGACCACCGTATACAATGGTGTCTCGCAGGAGGTACTTTCAAGGCAGGAAACCAAACCTGCGGTGGCTGACCCACAGGGGTCAATCCGGCCCCGCAGGCGGAAGAGGGGTGCGGTGCAAATCGAAACGTCACCGCAACGATATAGCTCGCGACCATTGTTTAGGACAAAGTTCCTAGGAGGTGTTTGAATGCTCATAACTTTTGGAGGAGAAAGAGTGCTCGCTGGACTGCGGGCGGAGAGGTTGCCAACCAAGCCTCTCCCAGCCGGGCTCCAACACCTGGTCTGGAGGGGGAGGCGAGCGCAAGGCGCGAGCCGGATACTCCTCCAACGGAGGACGCCGACACACTGTCCGCCACCAAGTCTGAGGTGGAGAGCGCCATGAACCATAGGAGTCGCCGGACAGTTTTACGTGATGCGTGTGTCACATCCCTAGTTCTGGTATGACCTGGACTAGCTAGTCATTTGTGCATCATGTTTAAATTTCATTTAAATGTGAAATGGGGATTTGAGAAACCCTCAGAATCATCTCTAAAATGACCCAAATAAAAAAAATTGCCCCAAAAAGGTCCAAGAAAATGCTCATGTTGCCCTCTGATAATATTGGACAGAGATAAAAATCAAACCAATATTTTTAGGAGCTCATAAGTATTTATCTTGGGCATTTGGATTAATCCAGTAATTATTTTGCCTTGGATATATAAATGTTATATATATAATATATGTCCAAAAATTATGTCATTTATTAAGGAGCTCTGGAATAATATAACTAGCTCCTGCAAAAATTGGCATAAGTAAATAAAATGATTTAGTATTATTATTAAATCAAAACAAATGTCGAAAAAATAGAAAAGCAGAAATAAAATGGGAAAAACCATACAGGGCCCCTCCTGCAGCCTAGCAACAGCGCCCACTGCCCAGCCCATGGCCCCCTCCTCTGTCGTCTTCGTCCT
The DNA here is from genome assembly GCA_021437245.1 of Aegilops speltoides. Classification (NCBI taxonomy): domain Eukaryota; kingdom Viridiplantae; phylum Streptophyta; class Magnoliopsida; order Poales; family Poaceae; genus Aegilops; species Aegilops speltoides. Next base: position 107,616 of record JAHHZJ010000548.1, on the reverse strand, counting down.
CGACAGGAACGGCAGCAGCGTTCGACGCTGCACCGCCAAGCCAAGCCACCTCCTCCTCCTCCTGCTGCTGTCCCTCCGCTGAAGCGTCTGGGCCGCGCCACGCCGCCCGACCCCTCTCACTCTCCCCGTGTTCCCTCTCCTCTGCTCTCTCTCTCGCTTGCTGGACCGAACGCCACCGCCGCCGACGAGCACCACCGTAGCCACCGCCTCCCTCACCCTCCGTAGAGTCCACGAGCTCCGCCATCGTCTACTACGTCTCCTCGGCGAAGAATCAAGCCGGACAGCCTCCATCGCCGCCATCGCCATCGTCTTCCTCCTCGGGCTCCGCCGTCCGCTTGCCGTCGATTCACCGTCACCAGTCTTCCCGAGCCGCTTGTGGCTGCTCACAGTGATCTCCGTGAGCATCTCCTGCTTCCCTCTCTTCTCCCCTCGTTCCCGCGTCGTAGCCGTCGCTACCACCATGGCCGGGCCATCGCCGCCGCAGCTCCTGCCCGTCGTGGCGAGCCACCGCAGCCCGCGCCGCACTCGCCACGCTCGGCAGCCTCCCCTGAAGGCCAACGCCGCCGCCCGCAGCTCTGCCGTGCCTGCAAAGACCGCGCCCCCGAACTCCGGCCGCCGCCTTGAGCTCCGCTCCGGCGAGCTCCGCCGCCCCCGCAGCCTCCCGCTTGTCCCATTGGATGCGCGCGAGCCTGGGCTCCTCGCAGATGGTCTCCGCCGCCCAATTGGTCGCCGGAGCGGCGATCCCGCAGCCCGCCGCCGCGTCTGGCCTCGCCGGCGTCGAGTCGCCGGCGGGTTTGACCCCGTTTGACCAGGGTTTGACCACCCTGCGTCACTGACGCGTGGGGCCAGCCCCGTTAATTAAACAAGTTTAGGGTTAATTTAATTAAGATTAGCCACAGTCACTGACACATGGGTCCCACTGGTCGGGTTTGACCTGGACCTGGCCGTTGACTCGCTGACGTCACGCTGACGTCACGCTGACGCAATTATTTATTTTCTGGATTTAAATTAAACAGGAAATTCCAGAAAATGATTTAAACTTCAAAAATTCATAGAAATTCAACCGTAGCTCAGATTTAAATAATTTATATATGAAAAATTATCAGAAAAATGCAATCTTTCCATCTGTACTAGTTTCATGCATGACAAACCAACTTATACCTACTGTATAGGTGAAAACACATAAATGGCATTTATAAAGACTTAGCTTGGAGTTGCATTTGAATTCTTGATTCAAATGGACTTCAAGCAAATGAATGCTAGCTGCATTAGCTCCAACAGCATCACATCTATATGCCATGATCATGCATCATATTGTTGCATATGCTTGTGTTTTGATTGTTGGCACCGTTCCTTCTCGATAGGTCCTGCTCAGAAGAGTGCTCGAGAGTACCTGTCTATGAAGCAGTGCCTTCTTTGTTGATACACCAGGCAAGCAAACCCCCTTGTTCATTCCGATAAAATCCTACCCTCTCGCTCCTGCTCTCGCTATTGCATTAGGACAACAACGATTCATCCGCTACTTTGTGTCATGCGGTAGTTGAACCCATTCCTCTGCATGACTGTCATTGCCACAAGAAATAGTTGAAACCCACTAGCATGTGTAGGAGTTGATTGAGCCCATGTTATGTTCCTACCATGCTATGCCTGCTATTGCTTAGAGTTGTGTCGGTCTGATTCATTGGGAATGAATTGGAGTGTTACGATATGTTACGATCTTTGAGAGTGAAGTGTGTGAACACGATTTGGTAAAGGTAGCGGTGAGAGGCCATGTAGGAGTACATGGTGGGTTGTCTCATCGGAACCGTCCTAAGCACCGAAGTTCGTGTATGTCGTCCAATGACTCGATACTACCACACATTGGGTTCCGTAACTCGACCCTCTCGCTTATTAACCAACTTGATCTCTGTCCGTGAGTTGCAACTAGTTTCGGTGTTTGTAGGTAGTGTTAGTAGTCTACCAAGTGGCACCCGCCGTGGGCTTAGGACAGACTAGGCACAAGTGGCACGGTGTACCAAGCGTAGATCCATCCGGCGAGGTGGGCTTGGGAACCCTGTTCACATCGTTTGGGGCCGTGAGCGACACCCCGGCCGGATCTCCTTGCGGATAGAACCCGAATAGGCGATAAACCTGGGCTAGAGTCTTGTGTGGTTAGTCAGGTCGTGGCCGACACCCTCGCCAGGCTTCCGCTTGAAGGTTGCCGAGATACATGTCGTGTACATGGCGGTAAGTGGCAAGAGCGTGTGTGAAGAAGTACACCCCTGCAGGGTTAACATGATCTATTCGAATAGCCGGGTCCGCGGATATGGACTTCTTGGATGCTTACATGGTACATAGATAACTTAAAGTGGATACTATAAAATGCTCAAGACGAGTGTGAGTGCTATGGATGGCCTTCTCGTAGGAAGACGGGGATGAATCCATAGTAGTGTATTGAGTGATGATTAGTGGACTCGTGTGCGCCATATCACCTCAAAGAAGTTCTGGTAGTCGTAGAATAGGATAGCCATAGAGTCAAAGCTGGCTTGCTGCAACTAAACCTCACATTACCCTCTTGATTCAAATGCATGTATGATAGGATCTGATGTAAGTCTTGCTGAGTACCTTTGTACTCATGGTGCTTTATTTATGTTTTTGCAGCGGAGACTTCGGTCTTACTAGTGTTCTCGTGGACTTCGACGAGTAGCTTGTACCTCAGCTGATCTTGATCGGATGTTGTAGATAGTCGCTCTTCACCTTTTTTTTTGTAGATGTCTGTACCTGCACATGTAATGCTTCCGCTTGTTGCTTGGATGCTCGTATGATGGGTCCGTGACCCTGCTTGCAATAAATGCTATGGTGGCTCTTTGAGCTTTATCTATATGAGTTGTTGAGTTATGCTTGTGATGCCATGTTGTATAGCACATACTTGCATGTTATGCATCGTGTAATGTGTATTGCTATGTGTGGATCCGACTATCTAGTTGTTTATTCTTAGTAGCCTCTCTTACGGAAATGTCTCCTAGTGCTTCCATCGAGCCATGGTAGCTTGCTACCGCTCCGAACACGAGGTTGGCCGGCATGTGTCCTTCTTCGTTCTCGTGTCCGTCCCTTCGGGAAATGTCACGCGATGAATACCGAGTCCTGTTAGCCGCTTCACCCGTTCACCGAGTCTGTTAGCCCAGTGCTACACACCGGATTCACTCGATGATGGCCGACACGTTCGTTCTTTGGGTCATGTATGCCCGTCCTCGTAAGTTAATGCCACTTTGGGTTTACGACTAGCGTTAGCCCCCGGGCGGGGTTTTGGGGGCCCTAAGGTTTTTTAAGGGGGGTTTTTGGGATTTTTGGGCCCCCCTTTTGAAGGGGGAATTTTTTGGGGCCCCGGGGTTTGGGTTTCCCTTTAGGGGGGCCCCTGTCCGGTTTTTAAACTAGGTTTGATTTCCAAAACCTTTTTTCTAAAAAGTTCCGGGCCTTAAAAGGGGTTAAAGGGAGTTTTGGGGTGGTCCTTTTGGTTGGGGGGTTTTGGGAAAAATTTTCTGGGTTAAGCCGGTCCCTTGGATTTGGATTTCTTTTGGGGAAATTGGGCCCAATGGAAATTCCCGGGCCCGGGGGGGTTTTCGGGTTTCCCGGGTTTTTTTGGGAAAGGGGGTGGGGCCCTCTTGGAAAAGGGGTTTCCCCTTTGTCTTTTTTTACCCCCCCCCCTTTTTTTGGGGGTTGGGGGTTTAGAGTTTGGGGTTGGGCCCCAAACCCTGGGCCCCGGGGGCCCCGGTTTTTACCCCTTTTTAGAAGCCCGAAGCATGATCACGGGGATTACGGGATCAAGAGAAACATGCCAAGGGTATTGCTGGTAGTTTCTCTATAGATGATCGAGTGTCGTTTTCTTTGGGAACACTTTGGTGGTCCCCAAGCGACATCTTCGACAAGCGATTCTTAAGGGCGCATGAATCTCCTCTCACAATTCATCCGGTAGTACTAAGATGTATCGGGACCTCGCGGAGGTTACGGTGGACTAGGATGAAGAGAAAATCGCTGACCGTTGCTAATTGTGGCGTTTGTCGTCGCGTTAAGCGAGCATCAAAGACCTCTTGGCACCCTTGACCTTTAGCTATTCACGAGTGGAAATGGGATAAAGTTGGTATGGACTTCATCACGGCTTTCCCGGGACCAAGAAAGGAATAATGCTATCTTCGTAGTCGTTGATCGTCTATCCAAAGTGGTGCACTTCCTTCTGTTAGAGAGTATCCTTTGCTAGTCATTTCGTGACTTATATATTCTCGAATAGTATCACTTCATGGTGTTCCACTAGAGATCAATTCAGACCGTGGTAGTCTCTTCACTTCTCATTTACGGAGAGTTTCCAAACTGCCATGGGAACCCATCTTTCCTTGATGCCGCTTTCCACCCTCAATCAAGTGGTCGGTGGAGCAGGTCGATCAAATTCTCGAAGACATGCTTAGAGCTTGCGTTATCTCTTTCGGTATGGATTGGGAGAAATGTCTTCCTTTGCCGAGTTTGCTTATAACAATAGCTATCAATCCGGTCTCAAAAAGCTCCTTTTGAGATTCTCTATGGGCGAAGATGTCGAACACCTTTGAACTGGTGAGAAACGGTGAAAGACAATTCTTTGGACGGACATGATCCGAGGAGGCGAGAAGAGCAAGTTCGCATCATTCGTGAGAATTTAAAAACAGCCCGATCTCGTCAAAAGAGCGATATGATCGTCATCATAAGGATATGACTTATGAAGTTGGCGACAAAGCTTACCTTGGGTTACTCCTTTGAAGGTACCCATCGTTTGATATCAAGGGCAAGTTGGCTCCTCGTTACATTGGTCCTTTTAGCATTCTCGCTAAGCGAGGAGAGGTTGCCTACTAGTTGGAACTACCCCACATCTTTCTCGAGTTCATGATGTCTTCCCGTCTCTCAACTCGGCGTTGCTTCTCGGATCCTATCCGTGGAGTGGACCACAGCAGCTTGATCTCCAAGATAACCTCACATATCGAGTATCCGGTTCGCATTCTTGATCAAGCGAGCGTGTCACTCGGCGCCATAACATCAAGTTTCTCAAAGTTCGATGGTCTCATCATTCAGAGAAAGCTACTTGGGAGCGAGAAGATCGTCTTCATTGGAGTACCCCACCTTCTTTCCGTCGACCCACGAATCTCGGGGCGAGATTCTTTCAAGTGAGGCGAGTTGTCACATCCTAGTTACGGTATGACTGGACTAGCTAGTCATTGTGCATCATGTTTAAATTTCATTTAAATGTGAAATGAGGATTTGAAAACCCTCGAATCATCTCTAAAATGACCCAAATAAAAAAATTGCCCCAAAAGGTCCAAGAAAATGCTCATGTTGCCCTCGATAATATTGGACAGAGATAAAAATCAAACCAATATTTTTAGGAGCTCATAAGTATTTATCTTGGGCATTTGGATTAATCCAGTAATTATTTTGCCTTGGATATATAAATGTTATATATATAATATATGTCCAAAAATTATGTCATTTATTAAGGAGCTCTGGAATAATATAACTAGCTCCTGCAAAAATTGGCATAAGTAAATAAAATGATTTAGTATTATTATTAAATCAAAACAAATGTCAGAAAAATAGAAAACAGAAATAAAATGGGAAAAACCCATACCTGGGCCCCCTCCCTGTGCAGCCCAGCAACAGCCAGCGCCGGCCCAGCCCACTGGCCCCCTCCTCTGTCGTCTTCGTCCTCGACAGGGAACGGGCGCGTGCCCGACGCGCGCACCGCCGCGCCGCGCCACCTCCTCCTTCCCTGCCTGCCTGTCCCTCCGCTGAAGCGTCTGGACGCGCCACGCGCCGCCCCGACCCCCTCTCACTCTCCCCCATGTTCCCCTCTCCTCTGCTCTCTCTCTCTCTCTGTTGGACGAGCATACCCGCCGCCACCGCAGCACCACCGTAGCCACCGGCCTCCCCTCGCCCCTCCGTAGAGTCCACGAGCTCCGCCATCGTCTACTACGTCTCCTCGGCGAAGGAATCAAGCCCGGACAGCCTCCATCGCCGCCATCGCCATCGTCTTCCTCCTCGGGCTCCGCCGTCCGCCGCCGTCGATTCACCGTCACGAGTCTTCCTCGAGCATTTGTCTTTGCTCTGCGTGATCTCCGTGAGCATCTCCCTGTTTCCCCTCTCTTCTCCCCCTCGTTCCCGCGTCGTAGCCGTCGCTACCACCATGGCCGAAGCCATCGCCGCCGCAGCTCCTACGCCGTCGTGGCGAGCCACCGCAGCCAGCGCTGCACACCACCCGCTCAGCAGCCTCCCGAAGGCCAGCGCCGCGCCCGCAGCTCTGCCGTGCCTGCGCACCGCGTGCCCCGTCGAACTCCGGCGCCGCCTTGAGCTCCGCTCGTGACTCCGCCGCCCGACCTCCGCTTGTCCCATTGGATGCTTGCGAGCACAGGCTCCTCGCGAGATGGTCTCCGCCGCCCAATTGGTGGCGGGCGGCGATCCGCAACCCGCCGCCCGCGTCTAGCCTCGCCCGGCGTTGAGTCGCCCGGCGGGTTTGACCCGTTGACGAGGTTTGACCACCTGCGTCAGCGGCAGCGTGGGGCCGGCCAGTTAATTAAACAAGTTTAGGGTTAATTTAATTAAGATTAGCCACGATCAGCGACACATGGGTCCCCTGGTGGGTTTGACCTGGACCTGGCCGTTGACTCGCTTACGTCACGCTGACGTCAGGCTGACGCAATTATTTATTTTCTGGATTTAAATTAAACAGGAAATTCCAGAAAATGATTTAAACTTCAAAAATTCATAGAAATTCAACCGTAGCTCAGATTGAAATAATTTATATATGAAAAATTATCAGAAAAATGCAATCTTTCCATCTGTACTAGTTTCATGCATGACAAACCAACTTATACCTACTGTATAGGTGAAAACACATAAATGGCATTTATAAAGACTTAGCTTGGAGTTGCATTTGAATTCTTGATTCAAATGGACTTCAAGCAAATGAATGCTAGCTGCATTAGCTCCAACAGCATCACATCTATATGCCATGATCATGCATCATATTGTTGCATATGCTTGTGTTTTGATTGTTGGCACCGTTCCTTCTCGATAGGTCCTGCTCCGAAGAGTGCTCGAGAGTACCTGTCTATGAAGCAGTGCCTTCTTTGTTGATACACCAGGCAAGCAAACCCCCTTGTTCATTCCGATAAAATCCTACCCTCTCGCTCCTGCTCTCAGTTATTGCATTAGGACAACAACGATTCATCTGCTACTTTGTGCTGCGGTAGTTGAACCCATTCCTCTGCATGACTGTCATTGCCACGATAAATAGTTGAAACCCACTAGCATGTGTAGGAGTTGATTGAGCCCATGTTATGTTCCTACCATGCTATACTGCTATTGCTTAGAGTTGTGTCGGTCGATTCATTGGGAATGAATTGGAGTGTTACGATATGTTACGATCTTTGAGAGTGAAGTGTGTGAACACGATTTGGTAAAGGTAGCGGTGAGAGGCCATGTAGGAGTACATGGTGGGTTGTCTCTTTGGAACCGTCCTTAAGCACCGAGTTACGTGTATGTTGTCCAATGACTCGATACTACCACACATTGGGTTCGGTAACTTCGACCCCTCTCGACTTATTAACCAACTTGATCTCTGTCCGGGAGTTGCAACTAGTTTACGGTGTTTGTAGGTAGTGTTAGTAGTCTACCAAGTGGCACCCGGCCGGGTGGGCTTAGGGACAGACTAGGCACAAGTGTACGGTGTACCAGCGTAGATCCATCCGGCGAGGTGGGCTTGGGAACCTGTTCACATCGTTTGGGGCCGTGGCGACACCCGGCGGATCTCCTTGCGGATAGAACCGAATAGGCGATAAACACAGGCTAGAGTCTTGTGTGGTTAGTCGGTCGTGGCCGACACCCTCGCCGAGCTTCGCTTGAAGGTTGCGAGATACATGTCGTGTACATGGCGGTAAGTGGCAGGCGTGTGTGAAGAAGTACACCCTGCGGGGTTAACATGATCTATTGAATAGCGGGTCATGGATATGGACTTCTTGGATGCTTACATGGTACATAGATAACTTAAAGTGGATACTATAAAATGCTCAAGACGAGTGTGAGTGCTATGGATGGCCTTCTCGTAGGAAGACGGGGATGAATCCATAGTAGTGTATTGAGTGATGATTAGTGGACTCGTGTGCGCCATATCACCTCAAAGAAGTTCTGGTAGTCGTAGAATAGGATAGCCACAGAGTCAAAGCTGGCTTGCTGCAACTAAACCTCACATTACCCTCTTGATTCAAATGCATGTATGATAGGATCGATGTAAGTCTTCTTTGAGTACCTTTGTACTCATGGTGCTTTATTTATGTTTTTGCGGCGGAGACTTGGTCTTACTAGTGTTCTCGTGGACTTCGACGAGTAGCTTGTACCTCAGCTACGATCTTGATCGGATGTTGTAGATAGTCAGGCTCTTCAGCCTTTTTCTTTTGTAGATGTCTGTACCCAGACATGTAATGCTTCCGCTTGTTGCTTGGATGCTCTGTATGATGGGTCCCGTGACCCCTGTTTGCAATAAATGCTATGGTGGCTCTTTGAGCTTTATCTATATGAGTTGTTGAGTTATGCTGTGATGCCATGTTGTATAGCACATACTTGCATGTTATGCGTACGTGTAATGTGTATTGCTATGTGTGGGATCTGACTATCTAGTTGTTTATTCTTAGTAGCCTCTCTTACCGGGAAATGTCTCCTAGTGCTTCCTTGAGCCATGGTAGCTTGCTCTTGCTCGGAACACGTGGGTTGGCGGCATGTGTCCTTCTTCGTTCACGTATACATCGCCGAAATGTCGCGATGAATATCAGTCTGTTAGCCGCTATAGCCGGTTCACGGTCTGTTAGTCCTGGATTCACTTTCGATGATGGCTTTTCGTTCTTTGGGTCAAGTTAATGCCACTTTGGGTTTCTGACTAGCCATGTCAGCCGGGCTCCTTATCATATGGATGCTAGCGACACTATCATATCGTGTGCCTAAAAAGCATAAGCGGTCCCGAGCAAAATGGCGACACCGTGGGAATACCGTGCGTGAGGCATAAAAGTGATATGAGTGTTACATGCTAGATCGATGTGGCATTGAGTGGGATCTGACAGCGTGCTTCTCCAGGCGTTGAATGCCTTTAAGCGTGGGGGCCAGCGCACCTCCGTGCTGCTCAAGATGGTTTGACGAGCCATGGGCGGTATGTAAAAGACTATCTGGGTAAGAGATTTTAATAGCTGTATATGCGGTGGCCCCGAGACTTAAAGTAGTTAGAGTAACTGATTTAGGATCATTTGATATCTGAGATCTTCTGAGAAGAATACCCAACTGTCCCGAGGAGCTACAAGAGTGCAAGGCCCAACTTGAGGCCGCACTTCGGCTGCCGAGGAGAAACACGAGACCCCTCTTGGTAACACATTATTTCAAAAGATAAGCGGTGTGCGGCGTGCGTGTAAGTCGACAATGATATTGCAGATGTTGCGGACTGGATCCGGACAAGCAACAACTCTTGTGCCAGCTAAAGACCGGTGAGAGGTCTTGTGAAGGTGCAGCGGGAAGGAACAAACTCCGGGATGCCGCCCAGCTTGGAGAGGAGCTAAAGGTGTTCGGGCGGCTATGCAGCTCCGTGAAGGAGAATCGGCGGCTTCGTCGCGTCATCTATAGTAAGTGCTTGGCGAACTCCTTTGAAAAGAAGAGTTGGCGAGGAAGTCAATTAACGAAATATATGCGTAGGTATGCTCACAGGTAGCCTGCGGAGAGATGCCCGTATCAGCGGGTGATCAACTTCAGCTGGTGAAGCTGCTTTCGAGCAGTTGGCAGGCCATGAGCAGCGTCGTCCGGGCTTTATGGCCGTCCCTTTCCCTAACAAGGGCCTTGGAGAGCATGCGGGCTTGAGGAGCGGCAGCGCTTCGCTTATGGAAGATATCGGCTGCCGCCAAGGTGCCGGGGAGGCTGGGCCATGGTGAAGGCAGCGGTACAGAAGGCGGATCCCAACCACATGGCGAGTCGGACCTATGGGGCCCGATGGGAAGGAGATCCTGTGAGTTTAGTGTGCGGCCAAGTAGAGTTGGCGCTAAATATTCCCAGCGGGATAAAATTAGACATCCTATTAGGCGGGATTGAGGAGGAATCTGATCGGTCGATTTGACAATGTATTGTAAAATTACATATAAAATGCCTTCTAGCGGATTGTAGATCGTTTGTCTTTGCCGACCTTTTAAGCTTCAACCTCGGGACCCTAGAGTCGGGTGTGTCGAATACCTTCTCGGTTAAGGAACAACGGGGCATGCATGGAGACCCGGCGTAGGGGTCATTAGTGCTTTATCGGACAAGTGCCCAACTAGTTATGTTATATTACATGGTTAGTAAGAAACATCTTCGGGGAGAATAGTTCGTTAAGGGTTCCTTTCCACAGGAGGCATGCCCTAAAGTGCATGTCGGACTACGAAAAGAAGCGAGAGAAAACATCACGGGGCAGATAAATAAATAGGTAAAAATCATCTTTCAAGTCACCGACCGAATATTCCCTTAAACGCTAGCTTTAAGCTTCACCTAGTCGAGGTACACATCCGGTGACCAGCGATAACAATCGCATAGGTGCTACCTTTACCTCCTAGCCGAACAATCGGGAACATAGGGGTAAGCAGGGGCGAGCAACCCGGCTTGGCCAAAACTTAAGTCATATCGATGCATACTACGGTGAATAAAAGGTACATGTGGAAGTTTGACACATGTCTTTGGGCATAAAGCCCTTATAAGTAAGCTTACGGTAAAAAGCCCCGGGTATAATGAGTGCGGATAAGCGCATCAAGTGTGTCTTGAAAATCATAAGTAGGCCTTTAAGGGCTTTTATGAAAGGGTGAGAGAAAAAAAAAGCGAAAGACAGCTGAAGTGTAAAAATTTGGGCGGGGAAGGAGGCGAACTCTTAGTCGGCGCTAAGCGTAGAATCTTGAATGGGCTGCGTTCCATGGGTTCGGCTCGAGTCGGTTGTCCGGCGCATTTATGACAGATGCGCTCCGCGGTCGGGACTTGATCGATAATGAAGGGCCCTCCCATTTGGGCTTGAGCTTGTCCTTTTTCTTGTCCGTGAGCGTAGAACTAGTTCACCAACATTGTAAGTCTTAGCCCGTACTTCTACCTTTGATATCTTGAGCACTGCTTACGATAGAATCTGGAGCGAGCCTTGGTGACGTCGTGTTCTTCCTCAATGTGTCCAAGTTGTCCTGCCGATCCAGCTCGGCTTCTCTTTCTTCGTACATGCGCTTTTCGAGGTGAGTCATGAATGATGTCATGAGGCAAAACTGCCTCTGCGCCGTATACCATAAAAATGGTGTGAATCCGGTAAATACGGTTGGGCGTTGTCCGCAGCCCCAGTCTGAGTCAAGCTCCTGTACCCGTCGTGTCAGATTCGTGAGGACCACACTAGTGCAGGTTTGATGCGCTCATTATTAGACCATTTGCTCATTCCACTTGACCGTTGGTTTGAGGATGATAGACTAAGCGTGAGTCGAGCTTAATGCCCATATTTTTGCACCATAATTTAACCTGAGTCGGCCGTGAAGTTAGTGCGTTATCGGTAATGATGCTATGGGGGACACCATAGCGGTGTACTACCCGGATATGAAGTCTATCACTGGTGGGACTCTGCCGTTTTAAGCGGCTTGGCCTCTATCCATTTGGTGAATTTGTCCACCATGACCAATAGGTACTTTTGCTTGTGGGTTCCCCCTTTAAGGGGTCCAACCATGTCAAGCCCCCAGACCGCGAACAATAGGTAATGGGTATAGTTTTGAGGGAGGTGGGTGGCATATGGCTCTGATTAGCAAAGAGCTGAGAACCAACGCATCTTTGGACTAAGTCCTGAGCATCTGCCCGGGCCGTCAGCCAATAAAATCCTATCTGGAATGCCTTGCCCACAAGGGCCGAGCTGCGGCGTGGTGTCCGCCTAGTCGGCATGAATTTCAGCGGAAGGTTTGCCCTTCCTCTTGAATACACCTTTGAAGGACTCTGGTTGTGCTTTTCTTATAGAGTTCTCCCTCGTGGACCTTGTAGGCTTTAGATCGCGGACTATACAGCGGGCCTCATTTTGGTCTTGGGAAGTTCTGCCTAAGTAAGTAGGCTAGGAATGGCTCTGTCCGCAGGCGATTCTGCCATTATTTACGTGGGCTGAAGGTGTTATTTCATCGGCTGAGTTGCGATTATGTCGAATGTTACGTGTTGGGTGGCCTTGCTGCTTCGGGTTGTTATTTCCGGACTCCTCTTCCCATAGTATGGATGGCTTAAAGAGCCGTTCCAGGAAGATGTTTGGAGGGACCGCGTCGCATTTCGCGCCGATGTGTGCCAACACGTCGGCTGCCTTGTTATTATCTCGGGCTACGTGGTGGAATTCGAGTCCTTCGAACCGAGCTGACATTTTTAGGACATCGTTACAATAGGCTGCCATTTTTGGATCCTTGGCATCAAAGTCCCCATTTACTTGGGATATTGCAAGGTTTGAATCCCCGCGCACCTCTAGGCGTTGAATGCCCATGGAGATTGCCATCTGGAGGCCATGTTGGAGGGCATCGTATTCGGCTGCATTGTTGGAGTCCGTGTACATTATCTGAAGTACGTATTGGACTGTGTCCCCGGTTGGGGACGTCAATACGACGCCAGCCCCCAAGACGGCCAACATTTTGGAGCCGTCGAAATGCATAATCAATTGGAGTATCTTGCGTAGTCTTTAGGGAGTTGACCCGGTCCTTTCGGCGACAAAGTCAGCCAAGACTTGCGACTTTATAGCTCGCCGAGATTTATAAGTTATATCGAATGGTAAGAGCTCAATGGCCCATTTGCAATCCTGCCCGTCGCGTCGCGATTGTTTATAATGTCGTTGAGGGCGCCGGAGGCCCTTGTTATCGAACACTTTCGTGAAAGTAGTGTCGAACTTCGGGAAGCCATGAACACCACATATGCTATCTTTTGATAGTGCGGATGCAGGACTTGCAAGGAGTTAAGGCGGTGGATCGTAGTACTGGTTTTGAAGAGAATTTGTGCCCATACATTTCTCGTTAAACGGCAGTACGCGCTTACAACTTGATGTGTTGCGCGATGTATAACAACATTAGTTCGCCCGGGTTAGGTGCAGCTAGGACGGTTGTTGCCAATATGGCTTTTATTTCTTGAGTCGGCGTTGGCAGCATCCGTTCACTCGAAGTGTTGGTGCGCTGAGGAGGCGATAGAGGGCAATGCCTTTTCTCCCCAAGCGGGAGATAAAGCGGCTTAAACGCCACGCATCGATCAATTTTGTATTTGTTTGAGGTCTTTTGGAATATCCAGCTGTGTGAGCTCGGATCTTGGCTGGGTTTGCTTCAATTCCTCTACGGATCTGATGAAGCCGAGGAGCTTTCCGGCTGATGCGCCGAAAATGCATTTTCGGATTGACAATGTCATATGCTCGGAGGTTGTTGAATGTGAGCCTAAAATCGTCTACTAGAGTCTCGGCGTGTTTGGTTTTGTGACTCGTCGTCTCGTATCCCTCTCTGTTTTGTCGATCTAGGTAGCGGACATATACGAATCATGCGCTGATATGTTTGTTGGCGTTTTTGAGTCGAAGGGCATCGTGTTGAAGTAGAATGGTCGGATGGAGTAATGAATGCCGTTGCGGCAGTGCCTTCCGCCATCTTGATTTGATGGTAGCGGAGTATCGTCAAGGAAGCACAATAAATCGTGCCTACGATAGCATCGATTATTTGGTCGATCTTGAGGGAGGAGGGATCCTTTAGGCGAGGCCTTGTTGAGGTCTTTAAAATCGACACATAAGGCGCCGAGTTTGTCCTTCTTTGGTACCATTACCGGGTTTGCTAGCGAGTCCGGATGTTTGATGTCTCGATGAATCCGGCTTCGATGGTTGGCTAGCTCTTCTCCCATTGCTGTCTTTTGGGTTCGGAAAATCGCCGAAGAGCTTGTTTGGCTGGCTTGAATCCTTTTAGGATGTTTAGGCTGTGTTTTGCCAATCTGCGTGGGATTCCTGACATATCTGAAGGGTGCCAGGCAAAGATGTCCCAATTTTCCCCAAGGAATTCTCGCAGTGCGGCATCTACATCAGGGTTCAAGCGTGCCCGATGGAGGCCGTCTTTGTTGAGTCCGTTGGATGGACACTGGAATTTGATTATTTCATCCGCTGGTTTAAAGGAGGTGGACTTGGATCTCTTATCGAGTATCACATCGTCCCTATTCACCGTGAAACCTGGCGTAGTGAGTTCTTGTGCCACTAGGGCTTGGATAGTGCCTCGGGGCTAATCGGCTGTCTTGTTTTGGTAGCGAGTGCTATGTCGGATCACTAGCGAGTGATTATTCCGCGGGCGAGGCATCTTAAGCTTCATGTACCCATAATGGGGTATGGCTTGGAAAATTGTGAATGCCTCTCGTCCTAATATAGCATGATATCCGCTGCTGAGCAGGGCCACTTGGGCGTGACCTCTTGGACTGTAATTGTCCGTGAGCGAACACCACATCAAGTGTGATTTTTCTGTGCAACCGCTTCCGGCTAAGTTATTCCTCTAAAGGTTGTCTTTGCTTCGCTCAATCTGCTCCATCTATTTCCATTTTTGAAGAGTTTCCTCGTAGATGAGGTTTAGTCCTTGCTGCCATCCATGAGTACCTTGGTAAGGCAAAGCCGTCCACTATTGGACTAAGGACCAATGTGGCTGGTGCTCGGGCTGTTGAATTTAGGTTAAATCGTTGGCGTTGAAGGCAATGGCGTGTCGCTCCATGGATTTGTTGTTGCTACTTGGTAGACTTGGCGGAGTGCGGATTGTTCGTTTTCGCATATTATTTGATCACGAAAGTCTCGAAGACTATTGACACCATCTTGGTCTTGTTGGAGTGGTTTTCGGGGCTAGAAGCTCCTCGCCACTTTTGGCCACCTGCCACAATATCAACATGCTCGAAGGCTATGTGTTGGGGTGGCATATACATCTTGTGAATTTTACGAGGTCATTGAGCCATCCCTCTAGTCAGATTCCTTGCCCTTTATGGGGTTTTTGCTTTTTGGTTTTGGTGCACAGTGTGATGCACCCTTTTATTCTGGACTAGGGTTGTATTGGGGCGGATTGTCCCAAAACTTAGTTTGGTTTTCGAAACTCTCCATCGCCTGATACTTCGTACTATGAGCGCCGGTCGTGGCGTGTAATTTCACGGCGGCGGCGGCGTTCAAGATTCCTAAATCCGTGCAATTATTGCGAGAAAATTGAAATGCGTTTTCCTCTCGGCGATCCTTTATCCTGTCCATAACCGGGAGGAATCTAGCCCGATAATGATGTCTTTGTTTTAGCGGGCTCTTGCGGTTTGAGATAGATCGCATATGCGCGGGTGGGTGGGTGGAATTGAGTCGGAACCCTACCCATCTCGAGGCTCAAAAGGCGAGTAGTTTCAATTGGAAGCTTGGATTGTTGGGCGTTGTCCAGCGAGTCGATCCGATGCGACTTTAGGTTCGAGGTTTGATCAAAGTCCGTCCCTCATGAGAATCCGGCATGGAGGTTGGAAGCCGGACATGACTAGTTTTCAATATAGGAGAAGAGTCGCCGCGTTGTTCCTCTACCACCGCAACGTGGCGGGTGACCTGGGAAGAGTCAATCTCTCTCAGATCGGTTTTAAGCCCAATCTGATTGTAGTTTGTAGTGACTCCCAGGGCGGCGATGTGATCCAAGAGTTCGTTTACGGACGAAAGCTCTGTCGGATCCAGCTGCTCGGCGAATTCCGAGTTGACGTGAAGATTGCTTTTGATGACCCGAGAGTTCATCGTCGAAGCGGTGGCCGAACAAGCGGTCATGAGAAAACCACCCAGCGGATAGTTTGGCCGGCGGCTAAGGCTCCTTTGGCGAAGATACCGTCTTTGAAGGCGGGAAGAGGCATCCTTCCTATCGGTGACGGCACAGAGGAACTCTCAATGAAAGCACCAATGTTGGTGTCAAAACCGGCGGATCTCGGGTAGGGGTTCCTGAACTGTGCGTCTAGGCGGATGGTAACGAGAGACAAGGGACACGATGTTTTTACCTAGGTTCGGGCCCTCTCGATGGAGGTAAAACCCTACTCCTACTTGATTGATATTGATGATATGGGTAGTACAAGAGTGGATCTACCACGAGATCAAGGAGGCTAAACCCTAGAAGCTAGCCTATGGTATGATTGTTGTAATGGTTGTGTGTCCTCGGGACTAAAACCCTCTGGTTTATATAGACAGGAGAGGGCTAGGGTTACAGTCGGTTACAATGGTAGGAGATCTACATATCCGTATTGCCAAGCTTGCCTTCCACACCAAGGAAAGTCCCATCCGGACATGGGGCGAAGTCTTCAATCTTGTATCTTCATAGTCTTGGAGTCCGGTGTGCGATGATAGTCCGGCTGTCCGGACACCCCTAGTCGGGGACTCCCTCAAGGGAGTTCGACGGAGAAAGATCTTCTGGTCTCGGTATCTTTGAGGCGGACATCGATACCCTTAGCGACCAGGTGAAGCGGTGGTCGAGCTCCTAAGGTAGCCGAGCAGGCCATGAAGGGCCTCATAGTCGGTTTGTGGCTGAAGGGGCCGTGCACAGGAGCTACTTGACCTCGTCTGGCTGGTGGTGGATCGTGCCCACAGGTGGAAGTCATCAAGCGCTCACTTTGCATTGAAGGTGCCGTCGGGCCTTGCCAGCATAAAGGTGCACTAGGGCAGGTTGGATCTTTGAGAGGCTTATAGCAGACAGCGCCGCCCGTGGGCAAGGAGTATCGTCGCCGAAATGTACTATAAGAGTGTCTGAAGGGTGCCATAAGATTGCGGATGAGTGCCCCAAAGATGTAATTTTTAGTAGACTGCAATGTGTTATCACTTATTTGAAAACTTTGTTCATATCGCTAAGCAGCTTATTAATTTAAAATATTACCTTACATGCGGCGTTTATCAAATCGAGAGATGGCAAGTCGTAAACTTCAGCCCCCATGCCACAGTCTTTGGGGTGTTAGGGATAAACTTGGCGCTCTTGTTCCCATTTTGGGTCCATCTGAGGGGCGCTCAACACAGCGAACAAAGCAACGGACTTATAATGCTTGAACACTCTCACTTAGCCATAGAATTCTATAATTTTAAATTTGGTGAAGCCCATAGTGTTCGGAAGACCGAATTGAGGCGCTATCACGCTGGGCGGACACAGCGGTTCCTCGCTCTAAGCGGCATAAGTCTTTAGGGACTCGAAAAGACATCTCGAACAGCGACCAGCTCTCGCCTTATCATGGCGGTCAGTTTAGCTTTCTCCTTTGAGGCGCTCGCCCGGCTGAACCAGGCGCAATCGCGATGCTTCTCCTAGTGCTACCTTAGCTGATAGAGCGGGCGTAAGGTACCAAAACATGGGGCAGGCAAGCCCAACTATTGACCCAAGACATGATTAGGAGCGATGCATATAATGCTATAAGTTGAGGTGCCGCACTTGTGAAAGTGTTCGGACTTATCACACCATAATGCGGGGAACATAAGCCCCTGGTGTATTCAGCCGTACCAAAGTGTACAGATGCAAGATGTCATAAATGAACATATAATAGAAAAAAGGAATGCAATTATAAACAAAAAGTGATATATTGTTTATTCTAGGAATTCTGCTATGAGTGCAGAACGATACAAATAGTGTGGTAAGCAAGGGTTTGGACTATTAGACATGTCCCCCTCCAAGGGTAGGCTGCGGAATGGTGTATTAAACAGATTTAATGCTAATAATGGAGATGACCTGAGTGTTCGTCGTAGCGATTGTCCCTTCCTAGCTGTTGCATCGTGAGTTCGGCAGATCTGCTGCCGGACAGGGCCTCTGGTAAACGGAGTCCTGTGGAAAAAAAAGAAGAAAGAAAAAGGGAAGTGACACACGTGGGAGCCCCTGGTGTGGTTGAGCCGCACTCTGGGCCTATCGTGGTCATGCCCCTCCCCCTATGCCCATGGTATCTTCAGAGCGTAATGATGTACGCGAAGAGCTCGTCTTGCAATCATGCAAGGGCTGGGGTTGGGGCCGCATTACTCTGGCGATGCTCGGAGCGTGCGGTGGTCTTGATGTATGTTACTCGGTAGCGTTTAGTCATGTCGGTTGTTTAACGGCGGACTCGAAATGCCTTAGAGGCTACTCGTATACGCGCGAGAGCGTGTGTGTTCCTCCGTTCGGAGGAGCGTTGATGTTCCGTTGACCGTGATGACTCCACGAGGTCTTGGCATCTTGAGCTTGAGGTATGCATAATGCGGCACGCGTTGAACTTTGCAAACCGCGGTTCGTCCGGCGAGCATGATAGCCCGCTGCGGAGCAGGACTATGTCAAAGATTAACTCCTCGCTTGGAAATTATCAGGGATCCGAAGACCACTTCGGTGTGGTGAGCACTGTACAATTGGCCTCAACACCTGGTATGGCGCCTTTGAAGGTCGTCTTTGTAGGTTTAATCCTTGAGGGTCTATGCCCATCTTGCGCCTTTGTATCTGATAAAGCGAGTTCGAGCTCTTTGCCGCCGTCCATCGGGACTCTAGTGAGTGAAATCCGCCGAAGATTGGGTCTAAAACCAATGCGGCGAATCTGCCATGGCGGATCTTGGTGGGGTGGTCCCTTGATCGAAAGTGATCGGGCGGGAGGACCATGGGTTAAACTTGAGGCGGCGGCTCCATCGCATATCGTCCCTAAGTGCGCTTCCGCTCCCTCTTGGGTATGTGGGTTGCGTATATCATGTTCTTGTCCGCACTTGTGGGGAAAACCTTCATCCTCTCTTGTTTGGCGGCGGGTCTCCTCCTCGTCATCGCTATGCAGCCCCTTGTCATTGTTTTGACAATTAACTTGCACTGCTGAATACCCAACAATCCTGTTGGTGTGGTTAGCTGGCTTTTGAAGTGCCATGTATCGGCAAGAAGCGGTCGAGTATTCGGTCCAAATTGGGCCGGACCGGAGTAGTTATTTTGAATGGCTTTTCCGCTGGCGGGTTTAGAGCCTCTAAATCCGGCATTGGTATCGTATCCTCGGTGTTATCGCCGTTAACGCGGTGTTTGTTTTTGTTACTGTAGCGACCTGCCATTCGCGGTCTTTGCTGTCCGGACTGCGAGTTTTCTTGAGGTTATTCTGCGAGCTAGTCAGCTATCCTCTCCCGCCTGAAGCGGGTCATGAATGATGTGAGGGCTGCCATGGATTTGGCTTTTCTGTCCTAGGTGCGGGCCAGCCACTCGTCGCGGATGTTATGTTTGAAGGCTGCGAGGCCTCTGCATCCGGACAATCGGCGATTTGATTTTTCTTTGTGAGGAACCGTGTCGAAATTATGCGGCGATTAAATCTGCTGCTGAATTATGTGGCTTAGGTCATCGATTATGCGGTGGTCGCACATATGTGCCTGGAAGTTGTCAAGGAATGCGGCTTCGAGGTCCTCCCAACACCAATTGATTCTGGCGGCAAGCTGTTAAGCCAATGCCGAGATGGCCCTTAAGCGAGTGGGAGATACTTGATGGCGTGGAGATCGTCACCGCGGGCCATATGGATATGAAGGAGATAATCTTGATCCAAACCGCGAGTGCTGTTATGCCATCGTAGGATTCAATGTTCACGGGTTTAAACCCTTGAGGATTTG
Organism: Aegilops speltoides; assembly: GCA_021437245.1. NCBI lineage: Eukaryota > Viridiplantae > Streptophyta > Magnoliopsida > Poales > Poaceae > Aegilops > Aegilops speltoides. The sequence goes on along the minus strand of JAHHZJ010000548.1, from coordinate 88,031 downwards.
ATGATCCATTACTTTATGCGTGAAGCATAGTGGGTGTCGGCGCCTCTATATTGAGCAATATCACGGCGTAGCTCAAAGAGCTTTGTCTGCGTGTTCGGCCCGTCCGGAGTTCTTTGTATCGGTATGACGATGAGTAAATGCGTGGGTTAATGGGGCATACGTGATCCGTAGATAGATCTGGATTGTCTTGCCTTGTCCTCAATATATCCCAAAGTCGGCGCATTCCCGTAACCCGGCGCTTTTGGCGGTGCGGAGTGCGGTTTTGGCGGAGGGCCTAGATGCCTCTCTGTCGCGGCCACGAGGTGGTCGATCTGCGTGTCTTTGCTTGGTGATGAAGGTTTGTATGCTTCCTCCTCTAGTCGGGGGAGCAACTTGCGTTTTGGGTAGCTTTTGGAGGGGCGTTCGAGTTCATACTCTTCGGCCGGAAGGACCTCGGTCCATCTGTCGGCCAGCAGGTCTTGATCAGCTCGAAGCTATTGCTGCTTTTTCTTTAGGCTGTTCGCCGTGGGCATTAGCCTATGTTTAAAACGTTCTTGTTCGACGGGATCCTTGGGCACGACGATTTCGTTGTCGTTGAGGCTTGCCTCGTCTCCGGAGGGAGGCATGTAGTTTTCATCCTCCTCGTCTGCCGCTCTCTCTTGAGGGCTGGCTTCCTGTCCTCTGTCTTTGAATCTTCTTTGGAGGGGTTGTCTTCGGCACTTTCTGGGGTGTTATTATCTCAGGTGCCGGAATCTCCATTCTTGCCGGGATTTGGAGCGGCGCTGCTGATGTCGGTGCTTGGGCTGTTTCTTAGAGGAATCTGCCTCCGCTGCTTCTTCGCCGTCCCCATCCTTTGGGGTGTCCACCATGTATATGTTGTATGACGAGGTGGTCTTCGGTGCCTGTGGCGCTGGTTTTGATCATCTCGGCATCGTCGTCCATCCGTCGATGTCTTGGTCGTAGTCTAGCATGTCGGTTAGATCATCGGCGGTGGCTACAAAGTGGGTGGTGGGTGGGGTTTGAATTTCTTCGTCGTCCGCATCCCAACCATCGACCGCGCGATCGGCGAGGTTCTCGATAACAAGAGATACTTTAGCGAGTTCGAGGATGTCGCCAAAGGGCTATTGCTGAAAGATGTCATGATGGTGAACTCCATGATCGGCGTAATCGGTTTGGTTGGTAGGGCGCAGGAAGTTGGTCCCTTTCTGTTACCTTTCCACCCTTTTTCTTTTAGGGCCTCCCGTTGTATTGACCCGCCCAAAAACCCTCCAAGCGTGGGGGTTGGAGGTTGGAATCCTAACCACCCCGGGGTTGGCTTTGGACATCAAACCACACCAAACCCGCTGTTCTTGGCAAACAAATAAAAACCCACGGTAGGGTTTTGGACCCCGGGCCCGCAAATAAAAACCCCGCGCCCCCATGTTCGCGCCCTCGCCCCGACCAATCCAAAGGGCCCGGCCCCAAGGTGTCGCGCCTCCGCCCGCTCTTTACCCCCAACGTCAGGTTGCGGGAAACTGCCGGCCCGGGCGGGCTTTTCTAACCCTTCTTTTCCAACCCGCCACAAGCGGCCGGCCCGGGAAAGGGCCTCAAGGGTTCGAACCCGGGCCTTTCCCGCCACGGACAGGGGCGGGGGAAACGCCTCGTGTGAACCCGGGGCCACCGGCGCCACGGAACAGGGGCGGGGGTGGCCGCCTCGGCTCCGGGTCCGATTCGGGCCCCGGCGACCAGGCCCATCCCGGGGGGGTTCCTCTCTTAAGCGGCGTCCCCGGGGCTCGCGGGTTTCACCCCTCGGACACAAAAAGGAAAGCCCCCGGGACCCTTCCTTCCCCGCAAGCGGCGGGGCCCTCCCGGCTTCGTCCCTTCCCCACCTCGGAAGCACTCACAAGCGCAAATCCCCGCCCCTCCGGGGCAAGGCCGGGGCCCTGACGGGCGCCCCCAAACCACCCCAGGCCCAAAGGCTTCCGGCCCGCGGTCCGGGCGCGGAAAGGACGCGGGAGGCCCACCCCTCCCGCCGGGAAAGGCCCCCGCGGAACAATCAGGAGGGCTACGCATCGTGGCGCGCCCCGCGGGATCCGCGGGTCCGGCGTCCCGAAAACCTTCGGCCCGTCGGGCCCAAAATTCAGCGCAATCAGCGGCAAAACCAAAACCCGGCCCGGACACCCTCGGGCCAGGCTGCCGCGCCCGAGTCGGGCTCTCTGGTTTAAGCCCGCGTCGGAAATCCGGGGAAAGGCCCAATTCCTGGGACTCCACCGGGTGGAGGCGCCGGGGGCAAAACCCGGAAACCTTCCCTTTTGGCAGGGGGGTTCTTGGTTACCTTGGGGCCCACTTCTTGGCGCCGCCCGGTTTTTGGCGCCCCCCAAACCCCGACGATCTAATTTTGGCCGGAAAGAAGGAGAATCCTGCCAAATAATCCAACACCGCCGGGAAAAAAACCCTCCCCCGGGTTTGGAGCGTTCCCGAAACCCGCCGCAAACCTAAAAAGACAGAAAATTGGGGTGGGACATCCGGCAAAAGCCGCCGGGAAAGGGAACTCCCGGGAGGTTTTGGGCGGAAAACCAAGGCGCCCCCGGCAAAACGCCGGGGAACTTTAAAAAGAAAAGGCGTGCTTTCCCCGTGAAAAAGGGCAAGGTCCCCAAAAAACCGGGGGGAACCCGGAAGGGCCCTTTGGCGGGGCCCAGCAAAATCGCCAAAATCCACCCCCAGCCCGACCCATAAGAAGGCCGCACCTGGGAAAAATAAATGGGGCAAAGGGGGCCGGGGCGGGGGCCGAGGGGCCGTTCAATTACCCCGGCAAAGCCCGGGGCGGGTGTCGACCCCCGGGGGAAAGGTAAAAGGCGGCAGGCATAATGAGGATCGGGACAGGGTTAAGGCCAGGGGCGGGCGGGCCTGGTGCCTCGTTACACACCCCGCAAAAGCCCGGGGGGTCTGGGCCAATATGCGGGGCTCCCAAATGGTAACCGCCCATCAGCCGAGGTCACCCACCGTTTCAGGGGGGGTTTTGCATCTGGCCACCCGATCCCAAGGCAAGATGTTGGTTGGGCGGGGGGGCAACAAATTCCCCCTTGGTCAAAAACTCCAAATTCGGGGCGGTCGAAACCGGTTTTAAAAAAGGGCGGGCAAGCCCAAAAGTTCGCCGGGCCTTTGGGGGGACTCAACTTGGGCCCGGCGCATTTGGGCCGGCTTCTTCCTCTGGGGGATTCGGAAATTTTCTGCCAATTCATCGTTCCCAAGTTTAGGGCCAAACTGGGGGGGCCCTTTTCCCCGGCAAAAAAAAGGGCACCTGGCCGCAAATTGGGGCAGGGGGCGGCGGCCAAGTGTTGGTAACCCGGGGAAAGCAAACCCGGGGTTTCCGGGGCCCCCCAAAAGTGACCCTTGTGCCCCGGGGGGCAGTCCCCCAAGGTAAAAAATGGCGCTCCCCGAAACCGGGTGTGCCAATTTTGGTGGTACCTTCACCATCCCCTTGGCCAAAAGGAAGGGCTCGTTTTTTGGGAATGTCATTGTTTGAGGAAAGTCCGTTTCCCAAGGGTTAGAAACTTGCCTTTGCCCCATCGGAGTGCAAAAATGGAAGAACCGTGGGGCCAAAAACACGGGAAAAATAAGAACGACCCCAATTAAGGTTGACCCGAATGGTTGAAACCCTAAAGCCTTTGGGGGGGTGGAGGGTTGAAGCCCCGAGGAATAAAGCATTCCCAGGATTTCCCCCCGGCGAAAGGATTGTTGACCCTTTGGGTGTGGCTCCCCTTTTTATCAATCGGGCACCGGCTTTTCCAAAACGAAGAAGACCTTTATCCTCCAGGGCCCATTTACCATCCAAATTTGGAAAACAGAAAGTTTTCGGGTAGGTTACGCACCAAGTGAAATGGGAGGGACAGGAGTAGGGGAAGAGAAAACAAGGGCCCTACAAGTTGGGACAAAAACCTCCAAAAAAGTTGAACCGAAAGGTTTTGGAGCCCCGGAATTTGGGTTCTTTTTTGGAGGTTAAACCAACCCCGTTAAAGCCTTGGCTTAGGCCCAAAGCGGCAAATTCGGAAGGGGGTTTTTGGGTCCCGGAGTTATTTCAAAGGAGGGGCCCATTTCTTAAAACTTGGGGCGGCCCCATGAAGGGACTCAACGGGAGGGGTTTGGATTTAAGCAAAACCCCCACAAATTAAAACCAAAACAAGAAGGTTTTCCGGGGAAAACCCTGGTTTTGGGCTAAAGCGGGGGGCGGCAGGGGCCCACCCAAGCCGGGGCACAAGCCTTCCAAAACAAGCCCCAAACAAAAAAATTAGGGGGGGGGGCGGGATGGCGGGCCCGATATTTTGAATCCCTTCTTGGGGAGATCGTTTGGTTGGCAAGTGCTTCGGCCCCTTATGGCCTGGAAAAGTGGGATTACCGTTGGAGTGTGGACTGCCCGCTAAAGGAAATTTGCAAACCCAGGAGCAATGTTAGTGGACCGGGGGACTTTGGCTCAAGTTTGGACTTCAACCCTTACCCTTTTGGGAAATTCAAGGAATGGCCCCAACACATGAAGAATCGAAACGACAATTCAAGCGGGGGGGAAGATTTGTTGCCCCCAAAGCGCCGTTTCCGGGACTTCCAGGCCCGGAGACCTAAAGGCACAGATCCTTCCCAAGAGGGCCAACAACCAAATAAGGTTTCTCGGGCCCGGTTGCGGCGGGCGAATTGTCGTCTTGAGGAGACCTTTGGGGCCGAAGAAAAAGTTACCCGATAAGTTATGTAGTAAGTGAAAGCTTAAAACCTTTAAGGTTTCGAGAGGGCATTGGGGAAAATGCGGGAGGCCTTTCAAAGTATGCCAATGGACTTGGGGGGCCTTTTGAAGTTCCAACCCTTGCAACCCTCAATTGGGCATAAGAAAAAGTTGGCCGGCGATCTTGGGCACTTCTGGCCCCACCAAAGTCCCCCAAATCCCGGGGCCCCGGGAGCAGTTTGTCTCGGTCCCGGTTGCCTTAAAAGTTTCCCGACAATTCCGGAATTGGGATTAAACCCCGGAAAAAGACCTTGGAAGGGGGTTCAAGTGCCTTGTCCTTACCGTTACCCGACCCGGCGACCAAAACGCCTTCTTAAAGGGAGAACTTGGCGCCCGGAAATAAAAGGGAAGCTCAAAGAGACCGGTTGGAAAGGGTTTCTGAAGCTCGGGGGAAAGGCTTCGGGGAAGTGGGCCGAATTGGGAAGTCGGGGCTTGGCCACCAACCAAAGGGCACGGGAAACTTTCCCAAGGGTTCTTTTAAAACCCCGATCCCACGAACCGTTAAGCTCGAGTTCCTAAGGAATTACGGCCAGCTCAAGTTCCCAAACTCCCTTTCCGGCCCTTCCCATGCGGGGCTCGATACCCCCTTTCCCCCTCTTTCGGGGGCGGGTTTTCGAGAACGACGTTCCTGGCGGGAAACCCGTAAAAGGTGACACCAGGGGAAGCTTTATTGGTGGGGGTCCCAACTTTCCCGAAACGGAAAATTCCTAAGCACCTTCATGGATCTAAGTTCCCAAGGCGTTTAACCCTTGCCACCCGAAAAGCTCGCGAAAGGGCCTTGAACCGGGGAACTCAAGCAAAATTTCCGGCTGCGCAATCAAAAATTGGTGGGCTGGGCGGTTTTGGCAATCAAAAAAAAAAACAACACCCGCCTATCTTCCTTCTCCCCGGTTTTAAAGGGACTCCTCGGGCCCAGTGGCGGAAAAAGTGGAAAGATGGGCCGTGCTTCGAGGGGCGTTCAACCTTTTTAAGTGCCTCCCGAACCCCCTTAAACCGCCAAAAAACCACCGGGGCGCCTTTTCTTGGGTGGTCCAAGAATTAAAAGTTGCACCAAAGTGGGGGCCCTTTGGGTGGAAACCCGAGCGGGTTGCCCCAGCAAGAAAACTTCGGTAGAACTCGGCTGGCATTTTAATTTTCCCCAAAAGCCCTTGGGACCCAAGAACCATTTTTAAAAGCTTTGGTCCAGTAACCCTTTGTAAAAAAAACCCTCGAATAAATTTCCTTTTGCTATTTGTTTTCCATGCCCCAGATAGAGGCCTTTTTGTTGCCCATTCCGAAAAATTTGCCCAAACCCCTTTTTCTTTTTCCCCCTGGTTTCTTAAAAAAGGGTTCCTCGGGCACAAGTTTGCGGGGGAAGGGGTGGGGTGAACCAATCTTGGGAAAAACTTCGGTCGCCAAATTTTTAAGTTCCTTCCTTGAAAACCCCTTGTTGGAAAACGGCGGAAACCCCAAAGGGAGCCGACCCTTTCTTGTTTGGCGGTGCGAAAGTGAGTGCGCGGGCGCCCTTGTTTATTTTGGGGCCCTGGAAGCATCTTCGCAACCCCGGGGGAAAACCATTCGGGCGCCATTGAATCGCCCGGAAGGGCCCTTCCAAAATCCTGCTAAAGTTGCAGCGGATTGGTCAAAACGGAGTCCCCCTTCCTTTGGTGGAAACTTGGAATAATTGTTGTGCAAATTTTGCCGTGAGCCAAAGGTAAAGAACAAGGCCTGTTCGGCGCCCTTCCCGAGGATTTTGTTCCCTTGCAGGTTGGGCGCCTGCTCCTTTAAACCCCAGTTTGCTCGGCCAAGCCGTTGGCAAGGGGGGTTGGTTGTCTTCTCCGCCCATGGTTCCACGCCCGGTGGGTCTCCTCGGCTTCTTTGGGGACCTCCCAATTTGCGGGCGGCGCTCCCCAAAAGGGCGGCGCTTGCGAGGTTTGGCCGGGTAATTGCCGGCTTGGGCCCGGCCTCGGGCGAGCGGGGCGAAGCCCCTGGCCTTCTTCCGGAAACCGGCGCTTTTTGGGCCCGGCCCAAAACGCCCGCGGACTCCCCTTCGGTTTCCCTCCGGGGCTCGCGGCCCGGGCAAAATTTTTAAAGACCCGGGGGTCCTTGGCGGCCTTCCTCGGTTTCGGGGCGGCCTGGAGCTCGGGGGTTGGGCGTTTCTGCCTCCTTGGCCCGGGCTTCTCGGTCCACCCAAATCCTCGCTCCCTTGGGGCCCGTCCTTGCGGCCCACTTCCCTCTTTGCCCCTTCTTCCCCTTTCCGGGAAGGTCTTTGGGGGAAGGTCAACCTTTCCGGGAGCCTTCCCCGGGGATAGCTACTGCCCGGCCGTTCGTCGGCCCGGCCTTCTCCGAACCCCTTTCCTTGGGGGGCTTTCCCGCTTCTCGCCCCTGGGAGGCTGTTGCGGGACCCGGCCCTTCTCCTTCCCGGGGCCATGGCAAGGGTGGAAGGGCCGCTTCGCTGGGGGGTGGGCCTCCTCTCGACCCCCCCGGGTCCCTGGGACCTTAAACCCGCGGGCCGGACCCCGGAAGACCCGGCCCTCCGGGGGGCTTGGGGGCCCCGCTCTGGAGGCCTTGGGGGCTTCGTTGGAGATCCCTCCCGGGGCGGGCGGCGACCTCGACCCCGGCCCCCGGGGGCTCTCCCCCCCCTCCCGGCTCGCCCCAAAAACCCGGCCCCCGGCCCCCCGGGGTGAGGCGGCCCCGCCCCCCCGCCCTTCCTCCACCCGGGATTCCTTCCACGTTTGGGGGAGGAGGAGGATCTGGGGGGGTTGCCCAAAAAGCAAGCCAAAGAAGCAAAGCTGCTTCCTTAGCCGTCTCGGCGGCGGCCCTTGGGGCCACCCTTGGGGGGGCCGCCCTCGGCTTCGCCTTGGTGGGGGCCCGCCCTTGGCCGGACCCGTTGGAGCCTCTCCCCTTGGCCAACCGGCGGGGTGGACTTGGCTCCCGGGCGATCAGGCGCTCCTATCGTACGGGCCAAATCGACAAACACTCTTTCCGGGAACTCCCCGCACGGGTGGGACCCTTTCTTTGGGGGCTCTTTGGGGGCCGGGGCCCTCGGGCCCGGCCCTTTGGGCCGGCGGGGATCCGGTCCCGTGCCTCGGGGGGACGCGCGCCTGAACGGGCATTGCTTTCTCGCCGCCCGCTGGTAAGGCCTTCGCAAAAAAACCCTTCCTCGTTGGAAATTTTGAAGCTCGGTGCCCCTTTCCCCCGTGTCTTGCTCCCGGGGGTCTTCAGGGGTTCGCCGCCGGGACCCTCGGGGGGTCCCGGTTGGGGCTCCGGGCCGGCCATGGGGCCCGGCCCGGGGCGCCCCCCTCAGAAGACCCGTCCACTGGCCCCGGGGGGCCCTTCCCTTTGGGGGTTTTTGGGTCCCCCCCCTGCGCCCCGAAAGTTGGTGCCCGGCATTTATTCCTGCGCCCTTCCCGCGCCTTGGGGGGAGGAAAGCAGGGGCTCGCCCGGGCGGGGGCCCGGCGCAGGCGGTCGGGTGGGACCCCCGGCATTCGGCGAACGGCTCCTCCCCTCCTCCTGCCCGGCTGGCTCCGGAAGCCCTTCTGCGACCCCTTTTCTGGCGCCCCTCCCCGCGGCTCCCGCCGCCTGGCCCCTCCCGGCGAACCCCCCCCTCGGGGCGGTCCCGGGTGAAGAAGGGCCCCAAATTTGGGGAAAATCCATTGCGGACCCGCCGCCCCGGCTTGGGATCCCGAGTGCCTTGGGTTAAAATTTTGGGAGGCCCCAAAAGCTAGTTTGACCGGTGGGTGCCCGGGTTAGCCCCGGTCCGTCCTGTTCTTGCCCCCAAAAATGCGGGTTGGCGAGCGGCGGAACCAAAAGTCCCCCCTGTGAGTCCCCCTCCCGGGGCTCCTTCTTTGTTCCCCCTCCCGGTTTGCCATCGGGGGCGGGCAATTTAAAGGGCGGACCATCCCCGCCCAGGTCTGAAGTTGAAGTTCGGGGGGAAACCCAAACCCTGCCCCTTGGGGGGCCTTTCTTCTTAGGGGCAATCCAGGACGCCCTTGGCGCTGGCAGGCCAAGGCGAAAAGGTAAATCGGTTCCGGGCTTTCCCCCGCGCTGGCGGTTTGGGAGGGCTGCGGCTGTTTGACCTCCACCAATTGCCGGCCCCTTCCCCGCGGTCCCACTCGACCCCTTCAATTGGGAAACCAAAAATTGGGGGGGAGGGCCGCCCGGGTGGAAAGCGCGGCTCAGGGTAATCCCGAAGCCCCTTTGCGAAACCGCCGTGGGCGGTGGGGGGGAAACAAAAGGGGCCGAGGTTCGGGGAAGAATTAGAAAAGGAAAAGCTGGGAAGAAAGGGGGGTACCCGGGTGTTGCCTGGGGGGGGATGGCTCTGGTCGGGATCGGGTCCTCTTTGGGCAAGAAATAGGCGGCTTGGGAACCGGCGGGGCAATTTCCCCCTTTGGCCCCTCTTCCCTTTGGTTTCCTTTTGGTCCCCCTTCCCCCCTTCTTTTTGGGGCCTGGCAAAACAAAATCCCGGCCCCCTTGGCTGCGGGGAAACTTAGGGGGGCAGGTTTGGGGGAAAGAAAGGAAAAGGGGGAAACGCTGTTCCTTTTTATAAAAGGGGGCTTCGCTTCCTAAAAGGGGAAACCCCACCAAACCCAACGGGGTTTTGGGGCGGCAAAAGCGGTGGGTTCGCTTCCCCCTTTTCCCGAGCCTTTGGACCCCCCGGGCCTCGGCCCGGGTTTGGGGCGGGGCTCCGGTTTGGGAGGGGCCTCCTCCCCTTGTGGCCAAACGAAAAGGGAGGGTTCAAGCTTGCGGGCCACTGCTCCAATCCGCCATTCCACGAACGTTGGGCCGGCTAAGGCAAGGGCTTGCGGGGGCCGTTGATAAGCTAATCACGGGCCGCCTCCCTCTTTCCGGGGGGGGCCAAGGGAAAAGGCGGCGCCGGCAAGATCAAGCCCGGAACTTGGGCCGTGTTGGACTCCGCTTATGGTCGAACCCTCTAGCCCGGGGGATGGTTTTCCGATCGGTGGTCCGATGGTGGCTCCAGCCGTGTACAAGGGAGGGCAAAGGGGGGCTTTTTGGGGGCCCCGGCTTTGTTTTTTTAAAAGTGGTAGAATCCCCAAATTTGACTTTTGGGTTTTTTTAAATCCCCCTCTTTACTTTTCCCTCCCGTTAAAGCGGGACCCTTGTTAAAGGGTTAAAGTGGGGGTTATTGGAATCGGGCACCTGCCTAGGGGCGGATTCACCAACACCCACCCCACTTTCCATTCTTGAGCGATAAATACCACAAAACACTAGGGTTTCGGACCCCCGGGGCAAGTGGTAAAAATCCCGCGCATCGCCCGATCCTTGCGATCCTGCCCTGTGAACCACAAGGGGTGCCCGAATAGGTTCCCCCGGGGCCCGACATCGCCTAAATTTTGGCTCGGGGTCCCAAGCCTTGGGGTTGGTCAATTACAAGCATTAGGGGCCTCAATCTTTCTGGCACAGTCAGACTGAGATGGGCAGTTTTGGTCGAATTTGAAGACGTTGGGTTCCCGGAAAGGCCCCCAGATCGGGTGTTGATCTTTTTAATGGAATGAATTGGCCCCGGGGAAAAGAAAAAGCGGGAAAAATTTTTATGCTTTTGTTATTAAAACCATCAATATTAGATTGGAAAATTAATAAGACCAATGTATTTAAAACCCACTGGGTAGGGGTCGGTTGGTCAAAGGGAGGTCAGGGAAAGGGACAGAGTTTTTTGGGTTTGGGCCCTCTTGAGGAGGTAAACCCTACCTCTATTGAATTGATGTTGGGTATAAAATGGTCTCCAGAATAAGGGGCTAAACCTAGAAATAGCCTTGGATAGGAATTTTGGTCCACGGCTAAAACCCTGGTTTATAAAGGGGGCTAGGGTTCCGGTGGTTAAATGGAAGATCAATTGTTTTAAACCCTTTTGAGAAAGTATCTCGGGCCCGGAATGAATCTTAACTTGACCATGTCTTGGAGTTTGGGGATGATGCCTATGGAACCCCAGTGGGACTCCCGGGAGTTTATTGGTATTTAAAAAGCATCGTCGGGACTACTGTGAAAGGGAACTAGTGTTTTGGGACAAATTAAGGATACGGATAATATTAACCGTTAGGGCATCGGGTGCCGGATAATGAAAATTTTTGTCTTTGGTCAATTCCTTAAAGGTCCAGTTTACTAAACCGACATCGAATTAATTATTGTAAGTCAAGGGGAGCTAGGTTTCGAAAATGGATCAATGTTGTAAGTTGATAATTTTGGCCAAAATGGCCCAAGAATGGGTTTGATCTTCGTTAATCTTGATTTTGAACAGGAAAGGTGGCTTTGGGTATGAGAGGCAAAAAAGTTTTAAATTTGTTTAAAGTTTTTTTTTCTCTTTTTCAAACTTATAAGGTGAATCTAACCGTGTTAGATCCCAGCGCGGAAATAAAAGAGGTTGCCTCCTAACTTTTATTTGAAGCGGCACCATTAGGAAGTGTATTGCTTAATTCCGTTCCCCTCACATATCTTTGTTTATTTGTTATTGCTTTTTCCGACTTTCTGTTCCTATTACTTAATTTAAACCCGGGGGGAACCTTTTGGCTCCAAAGGTCGGATGGGGGTTTAAAAAGGGCCTTTGGGTTCTAATGGTGTTTGTTAATTGGATGTCGGATTAGGTTGTCCTCCTTGTAGGTTCTTGGGCCCTCTCGGTAATGACACACTTAACCTTGCAACAATGGACTTGGTTAGTTGGGTTGATTATGGGCAAAAAATTGCCCTGGATTTAACTGGTATTTCCCGGGAGAATCCGGGTTTAAATAGCAAAAACAAGATGTTTTTTTTTTTAATAAAGTCTTCCTATTTGAGGAACATTATGAATATTTTGTTTGTTAGAAAGATGATTCGGTATGTCCTATTCTGAATGGGTCCCTAACCTTATGAGTGGATTATATTTAGTTTTTGATTCAATTGTTGGCTAGGATTGTCCGGCTGGGGAGTCTTGTAGTCATTTTGTTATTTATGGCAGGGACAAAATGGTTTGGTGCTTGGGATTTAAAGGGATGGGGTTCTAAGGTTATCCTTATTGGGCCTTGTAGGGGAACGGCCTAGAATTTAACCCAATATTTGGGGGCGGCGGTTTTTTTTTTCCTTTTCCCTCCTACTTTGGAGGGTGAATCCTATGGTATAATCCCCTAGGGGCCATAATGGCCTCCCCTCCTCCCTTTTTTCCCACAAACCCCTTGAGAAAGGATAGCTTATGGGGGGGTCCCCTCCACCATAAAATTCGGTCTACTTAGTTTAAAACCTTGCTCTTATCATACCCCATCACCCTGTTTTCTCTTCGACACTCCAAATTTGGTAAGGATTACCCAAAACGTGTGGGTCGTGGGTTTTGTTTTGGCAGGATTGGTGGTCGGAAGACCGCACTCAACAGCTTGGCCTTCGTTTTTCTGCGGTATGTGGCCACTCCCTTGTCCCAGTGGATCTTTGATTAATTTTTGAAAACCTTCCCCAAAACCAAGCCTTCAGAACAGTGTTTCCCACGACCTCGGGCCGCAAGTGCGAGGCCTTTTCCCTCGACTAATCAAAGGCCCCTCGTCTCTTGGGATCACGAGTAAACCTTTTTTGGAAAATCGGGGAAAGGGTTTTGAGGCCTTGTTTTTGAACTTCCTTAATTCAAGCTGTTTAACTTCAAGCTTTCCGTACTTCAATTTGGTTTGGACTGTTGTTTTTCTCCTTTGGGAGGGCGCAAGCGGGGCTTTTAATGCGGCCGCAATATTGTTTGTTCCTTTGGGTAAAAGTGGGGTTTTTTCAATTTTTGGAATTCCCTACACTTCACTTCTTGGTTTACCCGTTCTTTTGAACTTTACCTTGCCTTTAAGCTCAATTGGGGTTAAAGTGAATCTTGGAACTTTGGAATTCCGGGTGATCCTACAACATTGCCTTGATGAGCAAACTTTTTAAAAAGGGCCGGTTTTTCCCCACCCCTTTGGAAAAACAAGGATTTTCCCTCCTTTCCCCGGGAAAGGGGCACCCCCCATTTTGCCCGGGAAAGCGGTTTGGTCCCCAGCCCAAAGGGGCCTTCTCCCCCCAATCAGCCTTGGGAAAACCCGAGCACCTTTTCCCCCCGGGCCCAAAGGGCCCGGAAAGGCGCCCGGGGCCTTTCCTCGAAACAACGGGGGGGTTTGGCTCGGGGTAAACGCCCCAAACCCAAGCCCGGGAGGATCGCCCGGCAAGGTCTTGGGAAAGGGCGGTTGCCCCTCCGCCATCCCCGGGGCCCTCTAACGGGGGTGGCTTTCTGGGGTCGGGGCCTCCCGGGACTCCACCAAATGCAAAAAAGGGGGGACTTTTTAAACCGGCTTTCCTTGCCCCCCGCAAAAGAGGTAGAAAAAGGGGTTTCACTTTCCCCCCTTTTTTTCCCCCCCCTTTCGACGTCCCCCCCGGGGCCTGGGAACCCGGGGTAGGGGGGACCTGGGGGGTTGGCCCCTTTGGCACAAAAACCCCCCTTTGGGCCCCCCCCCAAACCCGCCGGGGTTTTTACCGGGCTCTACCACGAGATCAAGGAGGCTAAACCCTAGAAGCTAGCCTATGGTATGATTGTCGTAATGTATGTTGTCCTCTGACTAAAGCCCTCCGGTTTATATAGACACCGGAGAGGGCTAGGGTTACACAGTCGGTTACAATGGTAGGAGATCTACATATCCGTATTGCCAAGCTTGCCTTCCATGCCAAGGAAAGTACCGTCCGGACACGAGCCGAGTCTTCAGTCTTCTATCTTTGTAGTCTTGGAGTCCGGCGGATAATGATAGTCCGCTGTCCGGACACCCCTAGTCCAGACTCCTCGGTAGCCCCGAACCAGTCTTCAATGACGATAAGTACGGCGTGCATAATGTTCGGCATTGCAAGGCGGGTTCCTCCCTTGAATAATCCAGAGAAGATCATGAACACGGGATAGTGTCCGCTCGCAAAAATAATTTCCACATTCCACCGTAGAGAGAATAAAATATACACTAGCTCAATCTGCTGACGTATTATGCGGCGTGACATCACACCGCCACCAAGCCCTTGTTTGAATCGTTTTTTACCAACCACCTCAGCACGTTTAGCGTAGCGGTTTCCTTGGCACGTCTTGTCGAAGCAGAGATCGTGTTCCCCTTATCCCGGGATTCTCATCAACACGTGCGTGGGTAACCCAACCGTTCCCCTCGCCACGCCTCCTCTACCGAAGGGGAATCCCAAACGGTCACGGAGACGGCCCTTGGTATTTCTTCCCCTTTATAGGAGGACCAAGGCCTGTCCTTGTTCTTCAATCTCGCATCGAATCTCTTCTCCGCTCCCAGTTCCAACACCCAGAGCCTTAGATTCGAGCGCTTCGGATCCTCAACCATGTCCAGCTCCGACCTCCAGGGCCGGTGGATGCCCTCCTCCGTCACGGAGGAGGACATATTGAATTTGCATGAAGCCAAGTACCTGGCCTACGAGGTTTCACACAGGTTGCCAGCCCAAGGGCAGGCCGTTCTCGCCCCCGAGCCCGGTGAATACGTCGTTTTCGTATCCCACCTCCGTCGGGGTTTAGGCTTCCCGACGGATCCCTTCGTGAGAGGGCTCCTGTTCTACTATGGGCTGGACTTTCACGACTTGGCTCCGGAGTCCATCCTCCACATCTCCGCATTCATTATCGTCTGCGAAGCTTTCCTCCGCGCCGTTCCCCACTTCGGCCTATGGCTGAAGACCTTCAAGGTTGAGCCGAAGATGATCGGGGCGTCAGCGGAGTCTTGGCAGGCGGCCATAAGCAAAAGGCCGATGCCCCGTGGCCCGATGGTTCCTTCCAAGAGGAACTCGGACTGTGGCAGCAGGAGTGGTTCTACATCACCGCTCCAAAGGGCAGCAGGCAGAAGCCGCCGCCTTCATTCCGCCCGGGACCTCCACGCCAGCTAATGTCGTGGGTCAACCAAGGGCTCAATTGGGGGCCGTCCGAAGACGTGCCCTCACTGCAGGGCCGGATTCGAGACCTCCAAGCGAGGGAGATCGACCTGATTAAAGTGATGCAGGTTATGCTAATCAGGCATCTTTTGCCCTGCAAACGCCGTCCTCTCCGTCTATGGGAGTTCAATCCGGAGGGACCTCGTATTCTCCAACGCTTTATGGGTGCGACACCCATGGAGATGTACAAGCTGTTCTTTGGACCGCAGGTGGCGTGTCCGGATTCAGCCGAGGACGCAGGTCTAAGCCGCGATCGCCCGGATACTCAGGTAAATAGCTCAGAGTCCGGACATTCTATTTATATCCCTTTTTAGAGTTCGCCTCCTGACCCCTGGTTCTTTATAGGAATGGGTGGCGCGATCAAGGCTGATAAGGTGTCCGGCCCCCCTCCGGAGACCGCCTTTGGAGCCCGTCTTTGGTCGAGAATGTTGGAGGTTGCGCCCACGAAGAAGGGGCGACGGGAAAATAGAGGAGCTAATATTTCGCCCAAAGGGGCGACTGAAGAGGGGGGAACCAAGAATCCCTCCCTTCAGGGGGAGAAGAGGACCGCCTCTGAAGATCCGGAGGCCAAAGCCCCTAAGCGTGGGAAGAGATCTTCACCGGGGGGTCCGTCGTCCAGAGAGAATCCGGGCGCGCAATTATCGCCGAAGGACCAGCCCTCCAACGAGCCGTGAGTATGAAAAAGGAAGTTAATTAGTAAGGAAATACCTTCATTTGTGCTTCTGTGGGTAACCGAAATATTTATTTTGTAGTTCGGATCTGCAGCCTTCTTAGATGAGTTCATCTTCGGGGGACCTTCTTCCGGAGATGATGGAGAGCGATACGCCTCCGTCCGCGGCGCCGCCAGATGAGGCAGGCGAACCCGAAGTGTCATCACGGAGGGTGTCCCCGAGTCCGGAGGGGCCAGAGAGTTCGGCACCTACTAGTGTCCGGCCGGGAGAACTGAAGAATCTGCTTGAGAGGGCGTCCATTTCAGAAGATCACCGTGCGTTAATGCGTATGGTGATTGGAAGGATTTCGTCCGCCGAGAGCGAATTGCGTAATGCCGCCATGAGTTTGCTGGCGGGATTTGAGGTATCTTGGAATGACGCACCCTTGTCTTTTAACAGTTTTGCATATAAAAATGCGCCTGATAGATAGTAGCCCCGAGACTCGATGAGGTTGTTGGAAACGACAGCGCATCGAGGATCGAAATCTAAAGTAATGAATTCCGTCGTTCCTATGCGGTGGGCGGATAGTCCGGGCTATCCGGACTAGTGAGTTTGCGAGTTAAATCGGCAACTTGACTTCTGGCATGGACATCGCACTTGTCAACGAAGCGATTTGACGAGTCGCAAGGTAAAAGAGTTCTCCGATCGCTTTATTAAGGGGTGAAGCCGCCTCTAATAGATTGTATGCTGTTCGTGCAGACCGTGCTGCTGCTGGAGAGTTTTCGCGAACTTGCTCTAGCTAAGGAGCAAGCCCGAAGGAGTGATGCGCTGCCTCGGGGCGCCGAGGAGTTGGAAGCGAAAAGGCTGCGCGCTTGCCTAAGCGAGGCGTAGGTGGCGAATTGGCCATGAAATTAAAGGATGCTACCGACCGCCATGAGGCTCTTGAAAAGGAGCACTTATCGGAGCGGGAAGACCTGAAGAAAGCCACCGCGAAGCCAAGGATGCCCGCTCTGCAATGCTGGCTATGAAGGAGGAACTGCGCCAGGCCGGAGAGATCGTGGATGGCAAGCCTTTTCTGCTGCGTCGCCGGTTTATGGATGCAAAGTATGCTCAATTTGAGCGGCTGTGGAGTCCGGAGGATCCGTATATGGACTTAGCTGCAAGTGCGGCTGATGCCGTTAAGCACTTCCGGAGCCAGGAGGATCACAAGACGGAAGAGCTATATTGGTCTCAATTCCACAGTCCGGATCACTCACTTCCATTATGAACCGGTGGCCGAATGGGCGAGCTAAATAGATTGTCCGGACTTGCCATGATCGACATCATGGCCCATGTATGGCGAGAGAGGTCAAAGGCGACGAGCTCTCGGGCTTATCGCAGCAATTCCTTGGGCGGTGCCGCATATGAAGCGGTCGGCTCAGACGAGGGCGCGGATGGCTCTTGCACGTGTGAAGGCGCATTGTCCGGAGATGGATGCCACCGCTATTGCCGCCCGAGGTTCGATGAAAACCGCTGCTCTGCCGAGCACTACTGGGAAGTTATGCGTGGCGCCAGGTAATAGAGTCGCGATGCTTTCGAAAAATGTCACGTTCAAATGAACGCATTAGCTTGTAAATCGATGATTATGTTATAACTGCTTTTATACTTGTGTGTCCCAAGTAATAAAACTTCTCTGTCTTGACCGTTTATGTATCTTGTTGTATAACTTGAAAGATGGCAGTCTTGACTTCATTACGCACAAGCTGCGGGGTGTTCGCAAAATAAGCGATTTTCACACTTAATCCGACGTCTCGGTCCTGTTTAAGGAGGTGGTAGCGTAGCGAACTAGGCAATCCGGACTATAATGCTTTATCACTTTCACTTAGCCAGTGGAGCTCGAGGGTGGAGCTACGATATTGCCCCTGGTGGCACCACACATCTCCGAATTCGGGGTGCGTAAGTGCCTGACCGGGAAATGGTCCTTCCTCAAAGCGGGGAATTCTAAACATTCCGGTAGTCGATCGAGTGGTTGACCAGTCTCTCGCTGTATCATGACGATCGGCTTTGGCTTTCTCTCTTGAGGTGCTCGCCAAATTAACCGGGGCACAATCGCAGTAGTTCTCCTGGTGCCGCGTTAGCCGATGATACGGAACGTAAGGCAGCAAAACATAGGAGCCGGGCAAACCCAACATTTGACCAAAGACATGATTTGGAGCTGATGCATATAATGCCTAACTCGAGACACCGAACACTCCCTAAGGTGTTCGGTCTTTATAATAATGGGCAGAACGATGCCTAAGCCCCTAGTGTCCGTGCACGGCATGGTCTTCGACGTGGCCGATGCCAAAGCGTCGAGCTCGCTATGGTTATAGGAAGAAACCAAGGAGAATAACAACAAGAGACAATAAAAAGGTTTACGCAGGTCTTAATCTGAAAAGAATCCACTACGGGTCCCTCTTGCACGCCGTACTGTGTCTCCGTTATACCGTTTATCTGGAAGGTGTGCACTTTGTTCATCTGTAAAAGAGAGGAACGTTTAGTTCGAAACAAATCGTCGCGAAAATATGTAAAAACAAGAAATATAAATAATTAAAGCGGGTTTGTATGAACCCGCTTTGTTTTGTCTTGCGCAGCCCCTATGATGGAATATGCGGCTAGGGAGCCCCTAGCCTGCTGAGGCCGGATTCGTCTATTCGAGTCCGGGGTCTTTAAGTGACCCTCACACTGAAATGACGCCACGCAGACCGGGCATCTTGAGTGTAAGAGACGCGTAATGCAGTATAGCGTTAAAGCGGACAAAATCCTTTCGTCCCAAGAGTGCTTGATATTCACTTTCAAATGGGACGATGTGAAAAATTAATTTTTCTCGTCGAGAATTGTTCGGCGATCCGAACACGACTACGAGTAATATGGAGCCTGTGCACTTGGCGTAAGGGCCTGGCGTCACTCCTTTGAAGGAAGTGCGGTTGTGTTGTATTTTGGCAGGGTTTACCCCCATCCTACGGATTGTTTTTGAGTACAGCAAGTTTAAGTCGCTGCCTCCATCCATTAGGACATGAGTAAATTGTAATCCGTCTATTATGGGATCCAATATCAGGGGAGTCCGTCCCGCATTTCGAACGCTTCTGGAATAGTCCAAGTGGTCGAGAGTGATTGGTTTTGATATCCAATCTCTACGGTTTGCTGGATTGGACCGCGTGAAGCTCTTTTTAGAAAGTGCCGCACTATTTTTCCGTATTATCAAATGAAGTGAATTTACTTCTTTGACCCCCTGTGGGAAAGTCTTTTGTTTTCTGGTGCTCTGCTGTTGGGGTTTATTGTCTTCGCTTGATGCGTCGAGCCCCTTGTGTTCGGGCGTTTAGTCGGCGGATTGTTTAAAACCCAACAATCCTGTGGGTGTGATTTGCAGGGCCTTCCGGTCTTGTGGATTTGACATATCCGACCCAAAATCTTGTTTAAGTTGGACAATTCATCACTGTCATCCTTAAGAGGCTGTGTTTTATTATTGGGTCGCGAGCTTTTGAATCCGGCGTTGACTGCCGTGCTCTTTGGGCTTTTCTCTTTATTCCGGCGCTGCTCTTTTCTGCGCCGTGATTTCTCGTTTCCATCTCTCATCTCGGATGTACTTGGGTCGCTGGTGCTGCATCTTGCTAACCAACTATCCTCTCCCGCACAGAAGCGGGTCATGAGGCTTGTTAGTGCGGACATTGTCCTCGGTTTCTCTTGACCGAGGTGCCTGGCGAGCCATTCATCTCGGACATTTTGCTTGAAAGCTGCTAAGGCTTCGGCGTCCGGACAGTCGACTATCTGGTTCTTTTTGGTAAGGAACCTGTTCCAGAATTTCCGCGCTGACTCTCCGGGCTGTTGAGTTATATGACTTAGATCATCTGCATCTGGAGGACGGACATAAGTCCCTTGAAAATTTGCTCTAAACGCGTCCTCGAGCTCTTCCCAACTTCCAACAGTGTTTTCTGGGAGGCTTTTAAGCCAATGACGGGCTGGCCCTTTGAGCTTGAGGGGTAGATATTTTTGAAGGAAATATGCCCTAGAGGCAATAATAAAGTTATTATTTATTTCCTCATATCATGATAAATGTTTATTATTCATGCTAGAATAGTATTAACCGGAAACATGATACATGTGTGAATACATAGACAAACATATAGTCACTAGTATGCCTCTACTTGACTAGCTCATTAATCAAAGATGGTCATGTTTCCTGACCATAGACATGTGTTGTCATTTGATTAGTGGGATCACATCATTAGAAGAATGATGTGATTGACATGACCCATTCTGTTAGCTTAGCACTTGATCGTTTAGTATACTGCTATTGCTTTCTTCATGACTTTTACAAAGTTCCGACAACTATGAGATTGTCCAACTCCCGTGTATCGGAAGAACACTTTGTGTGCTACCAAACGTCACAACGTAACTGGGTGATTATAAAGGTGCTCTACAGGTGTTTCCGAAGGTTCATGTTGAGTTGGCATAATTTGAGATTAGGATTTGTCACTCCGATTGTCGAAGAGGTATCTCTGGGCCCTCTCGGTAATACTCATCACTTAAGCCTTGCAAGCATATAACTAATGAGTAAGTTATGAGATGACGTATTACAGAACGAGTAAAGAGACTTGCCGGTAATGAGATTGAACTAGGTATTGGATACCGACGATCAAATCTCGGGCAAGTAACATACCGATGACAAAGGGAACAACGTATGTTGTTGTGCGGTTTGACCGATAAAGATCTTCGTAGAATATGTAGGAACCAATATGGGCATCCAGGTCCCGCTATTGGTTATTGACCGTAGACGTGTCTCGATCATGTCTACATCGTTCTCGAACCGTAGGGTCCGCATGCTTAAGGTTTCGATGACAATTATATTATGAGTTTATGTATTTTGATGTACCAAGTTTGTTCGAGTCCGGATATGATCACGGACATGACGAGGAGTCTCGAAATGGTCGAGACATAAAGATTGATATATTGGACGATATATTTGGACAACGGAAAGGTTCCGGAGAAGTTTGGAGCTCCGGGAGGTTACCGGACCCCCCCGGGAGGTATATGGGCCTTATTGGGCCCATGTAGGAGGAAGAGAGAAGGAGCAAGGGAGGGGGGCGTGCCCCCAAGCCCAATCCGAATTGGGGAAGGGGGCCGGCCCCCCCTTTCCTTTCTCCTTCCCCCTCTCTTCCTTCCTACTACTAGTACTACTTCCTAATACTAGTACTCCTTCCTTCCCCCTCCAAATAAGATAAGGAAAAGAGAGGGAAGGTTTCCCCCTCCTCATGGCGCGCCCCCTAGGGCCGGCCACCTCCTCCCTCCCTCCTTTATATACGGGGGTAGGGGGGCACCCTAGGACACACAAGTTGATCATTGATCGTTCCTTAGCCGTGTGGTGCCCCCTCCACGATATTACACCTCGATCATATTGTAGCGGTGCTTAGGCGAAGCCTGCGACAGAGAACATCAAGATCGTCACCACGCTTGCGTCGTCTTGTGGAACTCCCCTCGGCCTCTACTGGATTGGAGATCGAGGGTGCGTCATCGAGCTGTCGTGTGTCAAGAACTCGGAGGTGCCGAGTAACGGTGCTTGGATCGGTCGGACCGGAGGACGTCGACTACTTCCTCTATGTTGCGTCAGCGCTTCGCTTGGTCTCACGAGGCGTACGACAACACTCTCCCCTCATTGCTGTATCATCACCATGATCTTGCGTGTGCGTAGGAAATTTTTGAAATTACTCGTTCCCCACAATGGCATCCGAGCCTAGGTTTTTATGGTTTGATGTTATTTGCACGAGTAGAACACAAGTGAGTTGTGGGCGATATAAGTCATCTTGCTTACCAGCATGTCATACTTTGGTTCAGCGGTATTGTTGGATGAAGCGGCCGGACCGACATTACGCGTCGCCTTCGCGAAGACTGGTTTTACCTCCGTGCTTTGCACACGGTGACTAGCGGGTGTCTGTTTCTCCAACTTTAGTTGAACCGAGTGTAGCTACGCCCGTCCTTGCGAAGGTTAAAACAGCATCAACTTGACAAACTATCGTTGTGGTTTTGATGCGTAGGTGAGATTGGTTCTTGCTTAAGCCCGTAGCAGCCACGTAAAATTTGCAACAACAAAGTAGAGGACGTCTAACTTGTTTTTGCAGGGCATGTTGTGATGTGATATGGTCAAGACGTGATGCTATATTTTATTGTATGAGATGATCATGTTTTGTAACCGAAGTTATCGGCAACTGGCAGGAGCCATATGGTTGTCGCTTTATTGTATGAAATGCAAACGCCCTGTAATTGCTTTTACTTTATCACTAAGCGGTAGCGATAGTCGTAGAAGCAATAGATAGCGTAACGACAACGATGCTACGATGGAGATCAAGGTGTCGCGCCGGTGACAATGGTGACCACGACGGTGCTTCGGAGATGGAGATCACAAGCACAAGATGATGATGGCCATATCATATCACTTATATTGATTGCATGTGATGTTTATCCTTTATACATCTTATCTTGCTTTGATTGACGGTAGCATTTTAGGATGATCTCTCACTAAAATTATCAAGTAGTGTTCTCCCTGAGTTTGCACCGTTGCCACAGTTCGTCGTGCCGAGACACCACGTGATGATCGGGTGTGATAAGCTCTACGTCCATCTACAACGGTGCAAGCCAGTTTTGCACACGCAGAATACTCGAGTTAAACTTGACGAGCCTAGCATATGCGAGATATGGCCTCGGAACACGGAGACCGAAAGTTCGGCGTGAATCATATAGTAGATATGATCAACATAATGATGTTCACCATTGAAAACTACTCCATCTCACGTGATGATCGGTTATGGTTTAGTTGATTTGGATCACGTGATCACTTAGATGACTAGAGAGATGTCTGCTAAGTGGGAGTTCTTTAGTAATATGATTAATTGAACTTAAATTTATCATGAACTTAGTACCGATAGTATTTTGCTTGTCTATGTTTGTTTGTAAATAGATGGCTCGTCTTTGTTGTTCCGTTGAATTTTAATGCGTTCCTTGAGAAAGCAAAGTTGAAAGATGATGGTAGCAATTACACGGATTTGGTCCGTAACTCGAGGATTATCCTAATTGCTGCACGGAAGAGTTACGCCCCGAAGCACCGCTGGGTGCGAACTTCTTCTTGATCTGGCCGACGGCGTTAAGAACGTCTGGTAGAGCAAAGTCGATGACTACTCTATAGTTCAATGTGCCATGCTTTACGGCTTAGAACCGGGTCTTCAACGACGTTTTGAGCGTCATGGAGCATATGAGATGTTCCAGAGTTGAAGTTAATATTTCAAGCAAATGCCCGGATTGAGAGATATGAAGTCTCCAATAAGTTCTACTGTTGCAAGATGGAGGAGAACAGTTCACGGTGAGCATATACTCAAAATGTCCGGGTATAATAATCACTTGATTCAACCGGGAGTTAATCTTCCGGATGATAGCGTCATTGACGAAATTCTCCAATCACGCCACCAAGCTACAAGAGCTTTGTGATGAACTATAATATGCAAGGGATGAACAAGACTATTCGAGCTCTTCGCGATCTTTGAAAGCATGGAGGTAGAAATCAAGAAGGAGCATCAAGTGTTGATGGTCAACAAGACCACTAGTTTCAAGAAGAAGGGCAAAGGGAAGAAGAAGGGAACTTCAAAAGAACGGCAAGCAAGTTGCTGCTCAAGAGAAGAAACCCAAGTCTGGACCTAAGCCTGAAAGCGAAGTGCTTCTCTTGCAAGCGGTCGTCCTTTGGAAGCGGAACTGCCCCAAGTATTTGGCGGATAAGAAGGATGGCAAAGTGAACAAAGGTATATGTGATATACATGTTATTGATGTGTACCTAACTAGAGCTCGTAGTAGCACTGGGTATTTGATCTTGGTTACATTGCTAATATTTGCAACTCGAAGCAGGGACTACGGAATAAGCGAGCATCGCCAAGGACGAGGTGACGATGCGCGTGGGAAAGCGGTTCCAAAGTCGATGTGATCGCCGTCGGCACGCTACCTCTACATCTACCATCGGGATTAGTTTTAGACCTAAATAATTGTTATTTGGTGCTGCGTTGAGCATGAACATTATATCTGGATCTTGTTTGATGCGAGACGGTTATTCTTTAAATCGAGAGAATAATGGTTGTTCTATTTATATGAGTAATATCTTTTATGGTCATGCACCCTTGAAGAGTGGTCTATTTTATTGAATCTCGATAGTAGTGATACACATATTTATAATGTTGAAGCCAAAAGATGCAGAGTTGATAATGATAGTGCAACTTATTTGTGGCAATTGCCGTTTAGGTCATATCGATTGTAAACGCATGAAGAAACTCCATCTTGATGGACTTACGGAATCACTTGATTATGAATCACTTGGTACTTGCGAACCGTGCCTCATGGGCAAGATGACTAAAACGCCGTTCTCCGTACTATGGGGACCCGAATGTTGAGGCTCAATGCCACATCGATGATTTGAGCATATGTATATCTACTTCATGATCAAACATTTGAAAAGTTCAAAGGTAGAAAATCATCGTAACAAGGTGTCGGACCCGACTCAATGCCACATCGATCTAGCATGTAACACCTCATATCACTTTGCGGCCTCACGCACGGATCCGTGTCTCCTTACCTTTGCCTTTTGGCTTAGCGTTTTGGCATATGATAGTGTCGCTAGCATCCATATGATAAGGAGCCCGGCTGACATGGCTAGTCGTAAACCCAAAGTGGCACAAACTTACGAGGACAGCATCCATGACCCAACATCGAGCGTGTCGGTCATCACGAAAGTGAATTCGGGCTGTAGCACTGGGCTAGCAGACTCGGTGAACCGGGCTGTAGCGGGCTAACAGGACTCGGTATTCATCGCGTGACATTTCCCGAAGGACGGACCACGAGAACGAAGAAGGACACATGCCGGCCAACCTAAGTGTTCGGAGCAAGAGCAAGCTACCATGGCTCGGTGGAAACACTAGGAGACATTTCTCGATAAGAGAGGCTACTAAAGATAAACAAC
The DNA here is from genome assembly GCA_021437245.1 of Aegilops speltoides. Taxonomy (NCBI): domain Eukaryota; kingdom Viridiplantae; phylum Streptophyta; class Magnoliopsida; order Poales; family Poaceae; genus Aegilops; species Aegilops speltoides. The sequence goes on along the minus strand of JAHHZJ010000548.1, from coordinate 63,760 downwards.
GAGATAGTCGGATCCCACACATACCAAGCATTTCAATAACATACACACAATATGCTCGATATGTGCAAATACAACATGGCATCACAACATGACTCTCGACTCAAGTATTTATTCATTAGGCTCGAGGAGCGAGATATTACAATCATGGGTCTCACGACCCAACAATCGAAACATACAAGTCAAAGCACAAGCGGAAGCTCAACATGTCCGAGTACGACATCTACAAATGAAAAAGGCTGAGAAGCCTGACTAACTACCAGATCCTGCCGAGGGCACAAGATCGTAGCTGAGGTAACAAGCTAAACGTCAAAGTCCATGTGGAACTACTAGCGAGACTGAAGTCTCTCTGCAAAAACATAAAATAGGCAAACGTGAGTACAAATGTACCCAGCAAGACTTACATCAGAACTAACTACATATGCATCATTATCAACAAAGGGGTGGTGGAGTTTAAGCTGCAGCAAGCCAGCTTTGACTCGGTGGCTATCTGAACTACATTCGCAAGTAACTCTTTTGAGGTGGCGCACGAGTCCACATATTCACCATATCAATACACCACTATGGATCCGTTCCGTCTCCCTCACGAGAACGCCATCCATAGTATTCACGCTATCTTGCGTATTTTAGAGTATCCACTTTAAACTTGTCTATGAACTGTACAAGGGGTCCAAGTTTCCATATCCGAGGAATCCGGCTATTCGAATAGATAATGATAACCCTGCAGGGGTGTACTTCTTCACACACGCTCTCGCCACTTATCGCCCTACACACGTCATGTATCTCGGCAACCTTCAAGCGGAAGCCGGGCGAGGGAGTCGGCCACGACCTACCTAAACACTCAAGTCTCTCGTCCAGGTTTATCGCCTATTCGGGTTCCATCCGCAAGGAGATCCGGCCGGGGTGTCGCTCACGGCCCCAAACGATGTGAGCAGGGTTCCCAAGCCCACCATCCGGGTGCCACTTGGTACACCGTGCCACTGTGCCTAGTCTGTCCCAAGCCCACCTGTACCGGGTGCCACTTGGTAGACTACTAACACTACCTACAAACACCAGAAACTAGTTGCAACTCCTGGACAGAGAACAAGGGTGATTAAGAAGCCGAGAGGGCCGAGTTACGGAACCCAATGTGTGGTAGTAACTGTTCATGGATCACAAACACGAACTCAGTTCTGAGGGCGGCTGCAATGAGACAACCCACCATGTACTCCTACATGGCCTCTCACCGCTACCTTTACCAAATCGTGTTCACACACTTAGCTCACACACAGTAGGACATGTTCACCACTTTCCAATTCATTCCCGATGAATCATACCTGACTCAACTCTAAGCAGTAGCAGGCATGACAAACAAGCATGAATGAGTAGGCACATCAGGGCTCAAACAACTCCTACTCATGCTAGTGGGTTTCATCTATTTACTGTGGCAATGACAGGCCATGCAGAGGATAAAGGGGTTCACTACCGCAGCAAGTAACAGATATGTCGTTGTTGTCCTAATGCAGTAAAAGAGAGCAGGAGCGAGAGAGTGGGATTGTATCGGAATGAACAAGGGGGTTTTGCTTGCCTGGCACTTCTGAAGATAATATAGTTCTTCATCGGTGTCATCGAACTCGTCGTCGGAACCACGTCTATCGAGAGGGGACAAACACCGGCAAACAAAGAGGAACACAATCAATGCAATGCAACAGATATGATGCATGATAATGTCATGGCAATATGCTGTTGATTGAGCTAATGCAACTAGCAACCATATTAAATGAAGTTGGTTTGAATCCAGGATTCAAATTCAAACTCCATAAATGGATATTTAAATGCCATTATATGATTTGTGCTAAACAGCAGCTATAAGTTGTTCTAACATGCATGAAAATGGTACAGATGGATAGATTGGATTTTTCTGATCATTTTTCATATATAATTTATTTCATTTGGAGTTACGGTTGAATTTCTATGAATTTTAGAAGTTTTAGCTATTTTCTTAAATTTCCTGTATAAAAATAAATCCAGAAAAGGATTTACTGCGTCAGCCTGGCGTCGGCACTACGTCAGCAGGTCAACGGGGCTATTCCAGGTCAAACCTGACGTGTGGGGTCCACACGTCAGTGACTCAGTCAGCTAACAGGGTTAATTAGTACTAACTAAAAGTTAATCTAGGCTAATTAGTCCCGGACCCTACGTCGCTGACTATGGGATTAGCTTAAGTTAATTTTAACACTTAGCTAATTAACAGGGGCCGGGGCCCGCATGTCAGTGAGAGAGAGGGGTCAAACCTCGCCGGTCAAAGCGGTCAACCCGCCGGCGTTTAGCCGCCGGCGACGACAGAGATGGCGGGGCGGCTCGGAAATGCACTACAGGGCACCATTGGAAGCGTAGATTGCACCTATGGGTTCCTGGGAGTGAGGCGCATCCATTGGAGGCGGTGGTAGGAGCTGTGGTGGTCGGGATCGACGGCGGCGACCAAATCAGCGGCGGCCGGAGTTCGGGCATACTCCGAAACGAGGCTGCGGTGGCCGTGGGGTGGCGTGCTTGGCTCCTCGACACTGCGTGGCGCGTGAGCACGTGGGTGTGCTCGGTTAGGAGTTCGCGGTGGCTGTGGGCACGGCGGCGACATGGCGGCGGCGGTGAGGTCTCGGCCTCGTTGCGGACGGCAGCTAGAGAGGGAGGTAGAAACACGGAGAGAGGGGAAAGCGATGGCGGAGCTCACAGGCGGTTCGCGGAGGTGGCCTCGGCGTGCTCGGGAAGCTTCGGGGCGGTGAATCGTCGGCGGCGATCTTGATGGCCGACGAGGAAAACGGCGGCGGTGGCGGCGTTGCGGCGTGTCCGGGCCTCGTGGCTCGTCGAGGAGGTCGGGGCGTCGTCTGAGCTCGCGAGCACGGCGAGGGGTCGAGGGGAGATGGCAGCGGCAGCAAGCAAGCGGCGGCGACGGCAGCGTTCGGTGGCGAGAGAGAGAGAGATCCAGAAGGGGTGAGAGCTCGAGAGAGGGAGAGAGGCAGGAGGTGCGTGGCGGCAGGGAGAGATCCAGCGGCGGGACACAGGCGGCAGGGTGGAGGTGGCGGGCGCGTGCGGCGCACACCACCGCTCGTCCTCCTGGCAGAGGAGGAAGGCGACAGGGGAGTTGGCGGTGGTGGGCTGGGCTGTACAGCGCTGGGCCAGCACAGGAGCTGGGCCGGTTGGTGGGCGCCAGGTAAGTTCCTGCTTCTCTTTTTTCCCTTTTCTATTACTGTAGTTTTGTTTCTGATTTAGTTTATAGCCCAAATCATTTTAATAAATCTTGAAAATAATTGTGGGCATTAAATGAATTATTACAGAGGCCCTTAACTATTTTCAGGATTGTTGGAGGATTTAAAAATATTAATAGTATTTAAATGCCCCAATTCAAATACAATATGGATTAGTCAAAAATCCATAATGGCCCAAAAATATTGGCATCATTTTTGGTAGAGGTTTTCACCTTTGTCAAAAATCATGAGCATTTTTGAAAGCCATTTGGACTTACTGAAAATATTTTAGATGAACCTAGTGATTTCCTTTAATGCTAGGGTTTGAGCAATCCCCTTTTCAAAATTAAGCAAAATTTAAATATGATGCACACATGAAGCTAGCCTAGAGCAATACAAGAAGCTAGGGATGTGACATAAAGTTTCTATGATCTGATCGTGGAGGAGAATATTTGAGTTACGAGTTTGGTTTACATTTGAAACAATGCAGAATAGTTTCGCAACTCACGCCACCTGGAACACCACAACGAAATGGTGTGTCCGAACGTCGTAATCGCACTTTACTTGATATGGTGCGATCTATGATGTCTCTTACCGATTTACCGCTATCGTTTTGGGGTTATGCATTAGAGACGGCCGCATTCACGTTAAATAGGGCACCATCAAAATCCGTTGAGACAACGGCTTATGAACTATGGTTTGGCAAGAAACCAAAGTTGTCATTTCTTAAAGTTTGGGCCTGCGATGCTTATGTGAAGAAACTTCAACCAGATAAGCTCAACCCAAATCGGAGAAATGTGTCTTCATAGGATACCCAAAGGAAACTGTTGGGTACACCTTCTATCACAGATCCGAAGGCAAAACATTTGTTGCTAAGAATGGATCCTTTCTAGAGAAAGAATTTCTCTCGAAAGAAGTGAGTGGGAGGAAAGTAGAACTTGATGAGATAACTGTATCTACTCCCTTGTTGGAAGGTAGTTCATCACGAGAACCGGTTCCCGTGACAACTACACCAACTAGTGAGGAAGCTAATGATATTGATCATGAAACTTTAGATCAAGTTTCTGCTGAACCTCGTGGGTCTACGAGTAAGATCCGCACTGAGTGGTACGGTAATCCTGTTCTGGAAGTCATGTTACTTGACCATGATGAACCTACGAACTATGAGGAAGCGATGATGAGCCCAGATTCCGCAAAATGGCCGGAGGCCATGAAATCTGAGATAGGATCCATGTATGAAAACAAAGTATGGACTTTGGTTGACTTGCCCGATGATCGGCAAGCCATTGAGAATAAATGGATCTTTAAGAAGAAGACTGACGCTGATGGTAATGTTACTATCTATAAAGCTCGACTTGTTGCGAAAGGTCTTCGACAAGTTCAAGGGGTTGACTACGATGAGACTTTCTCACCCGTAGCGATGCTTAAGTCTGTCTGAATCATGTTGGCTGTTGCTGCATTTCATGATTATGAAATTTGGCAAATGGATGTCAAGACTGCATTCTTGAATGGATTTCTAGAAGAAGAGTTGTATATGATGCAGCCGGAAGGTTTTGTTGATCCAAAAGGTGCTAACAAAGTGTGCAAGCTCCAACGTTCCATTTATGGACTGGTGCAAGCATCTCGGAGTTGGAATAAACGTTTTGATAGTGTGATCAAAGCATATGGTTTTATACAGACTTTTGGAGAAGCCAGTATTTACAAGAAAGTGAGTGGGAGCTCTGTAGCATTTCTAGTTTTATATGTTGATGACACATTATTAATCGGAAATGATGTAGAACTTCTAGATAGCATAAAAGGATACTTGAATAAAAGTTTTTTGATGAAAGACCTCGGAGAAGCTGCTTACATATTAGGCATCAAGATCTATAGAGATAGATCAAGACGCTTAATAGGACTTTCACAAAGCACATACCTTGACAAAATATTGAAAAAGTTCAATATGGATCAGGCAAAGAAAGGATTCTTGCCTGTGCTACAAGGTATGAAGTTGAGTCGAACTCAATGCCCGACCACAGCAGAAGATAGAGAGAAAATGAAAAATGTTCCCTATGCTTCAGCCATAGGCTCTATCATGTATGCAATGATGTGTACCAGACCTGACGTATGCTTAGCAATAAGCTTAGCAGGAAGGTACGAAATTAATCCAGGAGTGGATCATTGGACAGCGGTCAAGAACATCTGAAATACCGAAGGGACTAAGGATATGTTTCTCGATATGGAGGTGACAAAGAGCTAGTCGTAAATGGTTACGTCGATGCAAGCTTTGACACCGATCCGGACGATTCTAAATCGCAAACCAGATATGTGTTTTTATTAAGCGGTGGAGCTGTAAGTTTGTGCAGTTCTAAACAAAGCGTCGTGGCGGGATCTACATGTGAAGCGGAGTACATAGCTGCTTCAAGCAGCAAATGAAGGAGTCGGATGAAGGAGTTCATTTCGATCTAGGTGTCATACCTAGTGCATCGGGACCAATGAAGATCTTCTGTGACAATCTTGGTGCAATTGCCTTGGCAAAGGAATCCAGATTTCACAAGAGGACCAAGCACATCAAGAGACACTTCAATTCCATTCGGGACCAAGTCCAAGTGGGAGACATAGAGATTTGCAAGATACATACGGATCTGAATGTTGCGCAACCGTTGACTAAGCCTCTCTCACGAGCAAAACATGATCAGCACCAAGACTCCATGGGTGTTAGAATCATTACTATGTAATCTAGATTATTGACTCTAGTGCAAGTGGGAGATCAAGGAAATATGCCCTAGAGGCAATAATAAAGTTATTATTTATTTCCTCATATCATGATAAATTTTATTACTCATGCTAGAATTGTATTAACCTAAACATGATACATGTGTGAATACATAGACAAACATATAGTCACTAGTATGCCTCTACTTGACTAGCTCATTAATCAAAGATGGTCATGTTTCCGACCATAGACATGTGTTGTCATTTGATTAGTGGGATCACATCATTAGAAGAATGATGTGATTGACATGACCCATTCTCATTAGCTTAGCACTTGATCGTTTAGTATCTCGCTATTGCTTTCTTCATGACTTATACAAAGTTCCTACAACTATGAGATTGTGCAACTCCGTGTACCGAAGAACACTTTGTGTGCTGCCAAACGTCACAACGAATCGGGTGATTATAAAGGTGCTCTCAGGTGTTTCCAAGGTTCATGTTGAGTTGGCATAATTCGAGATTAGGATTTGTCACTCCGATTGTCGGAGAGGTATCTCTGGGCCCTCTCGATAATACTCATCACTTAAGCCTTGCAAGCATATAACTAATGAGTTAGTTATGAGATGACGACATGAGCGAGTAAAGAGACTTGCGTAACGAGATTGAACTAGGTATTGGATACCGACGATCAAATCTCGGGCAAGTAACATACCGATGACAAAGGGAACAACATATGTTGTTGTGCGGTTTGACCGATAAAGATCTTAAGTAGAATATGTAGGAACCAATATGGGCATCCAGGTCCCGCTATTGGTTATTGACCGAGACGTGTCTCACTATGTCTACATCGTTCTCGAACCGTAGGGTCCGCACGCTTAAGGTTTCGATGACAATTATATTATGAGTTTATGTATTTTGATGTACCGAATTTGTTCGAGTCCCGGATATGATCACGGACATGACGAGGAGTCTCGAAATGGTCGAGACATAAAGATTGATATATTGGACGGATATATTTGGACACCGGAAAGGTTCCGGAGAAGTTTGGAGCTCCGGAGGTTACCGAACCCCGGGAGGTATATGGGCCTTATTGGGCCCATGTAGGAGAAGAGAGAAGGAGTAAGGGAGGCGCGCCCCAAGCCCAATCCGAATTGGGGAAGGGGCGGACCCCCTTTCCTTTCTCCTTCCCCTCTCTTCCTTCCTACTACTAGTACTACTTCCTAATACTAGTACTCCTTCCTTCCCCTCCAAATAAGATAAGGAAAGAGAGGAAACCTACTTGGAGTAGGTTTCCCCTCCTCATGGCGCCCTCTAGGGCCGCCACCTCCTCCCTCCCTCCTTTATATACGGGGTAGGGGGCACCCTAGGACACACAAGTTGATCATTGATCGTTCCTTAGCCGTGTGCGGTGCCCCCTCCACGATATTACACCTCGATCATATTGTAGCGGTGCTTAGGCGAAGCCTGCGACAGAGAACATCAAGATCGTCACCACGCCGTCGTCTTGTGGAACTCCCCTCGGGCCTCTCTGGATTGGAGATCGAGGGTGCGTCATCGAGCTGTCGTGTGTCAAGAACTTCGGAGGTGGCGAATAACGGTGCTTGGATCGGTCGGACCGGGAGGACGACGACTACTTCCTCTACGTTGCGTCAACGCTTCCGCTTCGGTCTACGAGGGTACGTAGACAACACTCTCCCCTCGTTGCTGTATCATCACCATGATCTTGCGTGTGCGTAGGAAATTTTTTGAAATTACTACGTTCCCCAACAATTTTATGGCGTGGAGATCGTCTCCTCTGCCATATGTATATGTAGTATATAATCTTCTATCCAGACTCCAGGGTCTGTTGTTCCATCGTAGGCCTCTATGTTGATGGGTTTAAATCCTGCTGGGAATTCATGGTCCAGCACCTCATCGGTGAAACATAGTGGGTGTGCGGCACCCCTGTATTCGTGTGTGCCGCTATCATCGGACACTTGACGTGTTGCCTTGCTTCTTGGGGCCTTGTCCTTTGGCCCGTAAATGGACCTGGCTGGGCCATCTATCCTTCCGAGTTCGTTGGTGGATTTATGTGTGGCGCCGCTTTCATAATTTGGCTTGTCCTCTGGCCGTCTATCCAACCAGGCGGCCCCTTTATTTTGGGACGGTGGAGGCTCTATGGCCTCCTCGTCGAATTCTGGTAGTAGCTTGCGCTTCGGGTAGCTCTTTGATTGGTGACTATTGCCGTATTTATCTGCAGTTTTGAGCACTTTGCTCCATCTCATTCTGAGTGTGTCTTCCGCTGTTTTGAGCCTCCGTTTTTCCTTCTTCAGGCTTCTTGCAGTACTGACGAGTCTTTTCCGAAGGTTCTTACTCTCCGGCGACGTGTCCGGCATACGGTCATCCGGACTGTTGTTCTCGCCGGGCTTGGATTGATTGTCTGACTCGTCATGTTCGGACGGTTGCTTATTTGCATGTTTGTCGTCCGATTGTGAGCCCTGCCGTATCGCGGGCTCCTTGGGAGCGTTGTTGTCGTCGAGGTGGGACTTAGGGCGGCGTCTACACCGTCATTTTGGTCGTTTATCGGCGGGGTCATCTTCTGCCGCGGCCCATTGGTCCTCGTTATTACTCTCCTTTGGGGTGTCCACCATATATATGCCATGCGACGAGGTGGTCTTCCAGTGCCCTATAGGCACTGGTTCCTGTTCGTCTCCGGCATCGTCGTCCATAGCGTCGATGTCGTCGGAGTCGTAGTCTAGCATGTCGGTTAGATCGTCGACAGTGGCTACAAAGTGGGTGGTGGGTGGGCTCTGAATTTCTTCGTCGTCCGTACCCCAACCATCCTGGCCATAGTCCGGCTAGGACTCTCCTGATAACGAGAGATGTTTTAGTGAGTTCATGATATCGCCAAAAGGCGAGTATTGAAAGATGTCCGCGGCGGTGAATTCCATAACCGGCGCCCATAACCGGCGAGTATTGGTAGGGGCGCGGGAGGTTCGGAGTCCGGCGAGGAGTCCGGCGCCTCGGAATCACGAGTTTCGCGGGGGACAAGATCAGTGTTCGGCTCCATCGCCGTGGATGTTGAAGCCCCCAGGGCAGCGTCTATCCACCGGCCCTCAATCTGGGCGATCGGCTCCGGGCTAATGGCCGAAGCGGATCCGTGTCGCCACCGAGGCACTTGACGGTGGCGAGCTAGATCATGCCCGCTGCCACAGGCGGCGCTGGCGATGGCTCGAGTCCGTCGAAGATCAAGTCTCCGCGACATCGGCCGTGAAGTTTAAACTTCGAATCGACTGACGGCGGGGCGTAGCTTCGATCTGTTCCAGATGGCTGCTTAATTGCCCGCAGCAAAGGCCGCCGAATACGAAGATTTGTCTGGGGAGAAAAGTCTCACCCTAGACAGCGTTGTTGGTTGAAGATGCCATCAAGCCTATCGGTGACGACACAGAGGAACTCTCAATGAAAGCACCAATGTCGATGTCAAAACCGGCGGATCTCGGGTAGGGGGTCCCGGACTGTGCATCTAGGCGGATGGTAACAGGAGACGAGGGACACAATGTTTTTCCCCAGGTTCGGGCCCTCTCGATGGAGGTAAAACCCTACATCCTGCTTGATTAATATTGATGATATGGGTAGTACAAGAGTAGATCTACCACGAGCTAGCCTATGGTATGATTGTCGTAATGTATGTTGTCCTACGGACTAAAGCCCTCCGGTTTATATAGACACCGGAGAGGGCTAGGGTTACACAGAGTCGGTTACAATGGTAGGAGATCTACATATCCGTATTGCCAAGCTTGCCTTCCACGCCAAGGAAAGTACCATCCGGACACGAGCCGGAGTCTTCAATCTTCTATCTTCGTAGTCTTGGAGTCCGGCGGATAATGATAGTCCGGCTGTCCGGACACCCCCTAGTCCAGGACTCCCTCAGCCAACATCCTCCACACCCTGCCGAACGACAACAAAGCCGGCGCCCGTCAGGAGAGAGGGGAGTCGCCCGCTATCCCAATGAGGGGCAGGTCATCGCTAGTCTCCCGAGATGCTGCGCCCGCCTTGACGCCGCCCGGAGCTGCCTCCGGCCCTGCTGTTATGCCGCCTACCTCCCGAGTCCGTGGCGCCCACCTCGAGTTCAAGCTTTGGCTTTAAGCTCCCCAAGCGGAGGGTGGACTATGCTGCGGTGGACCAGTAAGTGCTCGAGCTTCGTCTTGTTTTTGCTTATACTGCTGTTTCCTAACGCTCGAGCTAGTTCATCAAGCGACCAAGGCCGAGCGACAAGTGCAAGATGACTTCAAATACGCCAAGTACTCTTCCAAGACCTACGGCTCATACACTCAAGCTTCCACAACTATGGCACCTCCTACCTTGACTAGAGCATCATCAAGCAACGGAGACAAGTCAAGTTACAAGAAAACTTTGACATCTTCAAGTCTTCCTCCTACTACAAGCAACTTCATGTTGGAAATATGCCCTAGAGGCAATAATAAAAGGTTATTATTATATTTCCTTGTTCACGATAATTGTCTTTATTCATGCTATAACTGTATTATCCGGAAATCGTAATACACGTGTGAATACATAGACCATAACATGCCCCTAGTAAGCCTCTAGTTGACTAGCTCGTCGATCAACAGATAGTCATGGTTTCCTTACTATGGACATTAGATGTCGTTGATAACGGGATCACATCATTAGGAGAATGATGTGATGGACAAGAACCAATCCTAAGCATAGCACAAGATCGTGTAGTTCGTTTGCTAGAGCTTTTCCAATGTCAAGTATCTTTTCCTTAGACCATGAGATTGTGTAACTCCCGGATACCGTAGGAGTGCTTTGGGTGTACCAAACGTCACAACGTAACTGGGTGACTATAAAGATGCACTACAGGTATCTCCGAAAGTGTCATTGGGTTGACACGGATCGAGATCGATTTGTCACTCCGTATGACGGAGAGGTATCTCTGGGCCCACTTGGTAATGCATCATCATAATGAGCTCAAAGTGACCAAGTGTTTGGTCACGGGATCATGCATTGCGGTACGAGTAAAGTGACGTACCGATTGACAAAGGGAATTGTATACGGGGTTGATTGAATCCTCGACATCGTGGTTCATCCAATGAAATCATCGTGGAACATGTGGGAGCCAACATGGGTATCCAGATCCCGCTGTTGGTTATTGGCCGGAGAGATGTCTCGGTCATGTCTGCATGATTCCCGAACCCGTAGAGTCTACACACTTAAGGTTCGGTGACGCTAGGGTTATTAGGAAGACTTGTATGTGATTACCGAATGTTATTCGGAGTCCCAGATGAGATCCCGGACGTCACGAGGAGTTCCGGAATAGTCCGGAGGTGAAGATTTATATATAGGAAGTGCTGTTTCGGCCATCGGGAAAGTTTCGGGGTCATCCGGTATTGTACCGGGACCACCGGAAGGGTCCCGGGGGTCCACCGGGTAGGGCCACCTATCCCGGAGGGCCCCGTGGGCTGAAGTGGGAGGGGAACCAGCCCCTAGTGGGCTGGTGTGCCCCCCTTGGGCCCCCTTGCGCCTAGGGTTGGAAACCCTAGGGTGGGGGCACACCACCTGCCTTGGGGGGCACTCCACCCCCCTGGCCGCCGCCCCCTTGGGAGATTCCCATCTCCAGGGCTGGCGCCCCCCCTGGGGGCCTATATAAAGGAGGGGGGAGGGAGGGCAGCTGCACCCTGAGTCTTGGTGCCTCCCTCCCCCTGCTACACCTCTTCCTCCTCCCGCAGTTGCTTGGCGAAGCCCTGCCGGAGTACTGCATCTCCACCACCACCAGGTCGTCATGCTGCTGCTGGAGCCTTCTTCCTCAACCTCTCCTTCCCCCTTGCTGGATCAAGAAGGAGGAGACGTCATCCGCTCCGTACGTGTGTTGAACGCGGAGGTTCTGTCCGTTCAGCACTTGGTCATCGGTGATTTGGATCACGGCGAGTACGACTCCATCATCCCCGTTCTCTTGAACGTTTCCGCTCGCGATCTACAAGGGTATGTAGATGCACTCCTATCACTCATTTCTTAGATGAACTCATAGATGGATCTTGGTGAAACCGTAGGAAATTTTTTAATTTTCTACAACGTTCCCCAACACTTCAAGTTGAGAGTTTCATTATCATCTACTCCAACGGATGAGACCGTCAAGACGAGTTCCATCAAATGCTTCACATGTCAAGGCCGCGGCCACAAGACATTTAGTGCCCCACTAGGCGCACCATGATCGCCAACGCCAACGACACCTATGACCCATGAGTGAGGAAGAAATGGAAGCACTTGAACACGTGGCCATGCACCAGCAAGAGAATGAAGATGAAGATGATCAAGTACTTTGTGACAATGATTCATGCCCCGCTCTTGTTGTATCCAAGGTCTTGATGCTTCAACACCAACAAGACGAAGACCAACATTGCCACATCTTCCACACCAAAGCGGGCATCAATGGACGTTCCGTGAAGGTCATCATCAACGGAGGAAGTTGCCACAATTTGGCAAGTGAAGAGCTAAGTTCCAAGCTACAATTGGTCAACATGAAGCATCCTCGCCCCTATAAGGTGCAATGGCTTAGCGACTCCGCAACCATTCAATTGGAGCACACCGTGCAAGTTTCCTTCATGATTGGCATATATGAAGAGACCTTGGAGTGTGATGTGGTTCCTATGTCCGTGTGACATCTCCTCTTAGGAAGACCTTGGCAATTCGACCGCGACATCATCTACACCGGCGTACCAACCACTATAGCTTCAAGATGAAGGGTGATGACCCACAAGTATAGGGGATCAATCGTAGTCCTTTCGATAAGTAAGAGTGTCGAACCCAATGAGGAGCAGAAGGAAATGGCAAGTAGTTTTCAGCAAGTTATTCTCTACAAGCACCGAAATTATAAGTAACGAGTAGCTTGATAGCAAGATTATTTGTAACGAGCAAGTAACAGTAATGGTAACAAAAGTGCAGCAAGGTAGCCCAATCCTTTTTAGTCAAAAGACAGGCTAAAATGGTCTCTTATGATAAGCAAAGTGTTCTTGAGGGTACACGGGAATTTCATCTAGTTACTTTCATCATGTTGGTTTGATTTGTTTTGCTACTTTGATAATTTGATATGTGGGTGGACCGGTGCTTAGGTGATGTTCTTACTTGAACAAACCTCCTACTTATGATTAACCCCCTCGCAAGCATCCGCAACTACGAGAAAAGTATTAAGATAAGATCCAAATCAATCCCTTACGAAGTAGTGCATAAACTAGGGTTTAAGCTTCTGTCACTCTCACAACCCATCATCTAATAACTACTCCACAATGCATTCCCTTAGTCCCAAATATGGTGTAGTGCCATGTGGTCGATGTTCACATGACACCACTAAGGGAATCACAAAATACATACCATCAAAATATCAAACACATATCAAGTTCAGATGATTAATTACTTGCAACAAGATTTCTCCCGTGACCTCAAGAACAAAAGTAACTACTCACAAATGATAATCATGCTCAAGATCAGAGGGGTATTAAATAGCATAATGGATCTGAACATATAATCTTCCAGCAAATAAACCATATAGTAATACTACAAGATGTAATCAACACTACTAGTCACCCACAAGCACCAATCTAAGGTTCCGGTACAAAGATTGAACACAAGAAATGAACTAGGGTTTGAGAGGAGATAGTGCTGTTGATGGAGATTGCAGTCCCCAAGATGGGAGAGTTGTTGGTGATGATGATGATTTCCCCCTTTGGGAGCGAAGTTCCCCAGGCGGAATCGCTCCAGCGGAGGGCAAAAGTGCTCCCGCCCAAGTTCCATCTCGAGACGGCGGCGCTTCGTCCCGAAAGTCCTCTCCTTGTTTTTTCTATGTCAAAATGACTTATATACCAGAAGAGGGGCACCAGAGGTGGGCCGAGGAGGGCACAACCCACCAGGGCGCGCCTGGGCTCCCTGGCGCGCCTAGGTGGGTTGTGCCCACCTAGTGGGCCCCCTATGGTAGTTATTTGCTCCAATAATTCTTATATATTACATAAAAAAACTCCGTGAAGTTTCAGCTCATTTGGAGTTGTGCAGAAATAGGTGGCCTGACGCAGCTTTTTCAGGTCTAGAATTCCAGCTGCCGGTAGTCTCCCTCCTTGTGTGAACCTCACATATTATGAGAAAAAGGCATTAGAATTACTCCAAAAAGTATTATTATGTATAAAAATATATAAATAATAGTAGAAAACATGATGCAAAATGGACGTATCAAAGGGCAAAGAGTACATGCTATGACCTATGTCGCCAAGTCAGGTGATCGCTGACAAACAAGCATCCACCCATCATGGAGAGAACAATGAGAGACCGAAACACCAAAATGAGAGTGAGAGCCACAAGCCAAAAATGAGTGCCTCCACGATAAGCGACAAGAAAAAAATTAGTTCTTTAAAAGAGACATGAGAGAAGGGTGTGAGAACCCATCTAGTGTCATACACTATGTCCTAGTGTGCAAAGATGAAGCGACAATGACTAACACCTCTAATCATCTACCTCTAGTGTTGTCTAATCTCTTGCAGGAGTTGCGGACGTATTTCCTGATGAGCCACCTCCCTGCCTTCCTCCTCTATGCAGCATCGAGCACCGCATCGACCTCATCACCGGCTCACACCTACCGAACAAGGCTCCATACCGCATCAACCTCAGAGAAACTAAGGAGATACAAAGGCAAGTACAACACCTCATTGGCAATGGACATGTACATGAAAGCTTGAGTCCTTGTGCCGTTCCGGTTATTCTTGTGCCCAAGAAAGATGGTAGTTTTTGCATGTGTTCCGATTGCCGTCCCCTAAATGCTATCACCGTTCGCTATAGGCATCCCATTCCACGCCTTGACGATACGCTAGATGAGCTTAGCAGCGCCACCATTTTCTTAAAGATTGATCTTAAAAGTGGCTATTACCAAATACGCATTCAACAAGGTGATGAATGGAAAACCGCTTTTAAAACTAAATTTAGCTTGTACGAGTAGTTAGTTATGCCTATGGGCTTATCAGAAGCAGCCGTCACTTTCATGCGCGTGATGCACTATGTTCTTCACAAGTACATTGGCATATGTGTTGTGGTCTACTTTGACGATATACTTATGTTTAGCGAATCATTAGAAGATCATGTCACCCATCTTAGGGACGTTTTGCAAGTTCTTAGATACAAGCGTCTTTATGCTGACATGGAGAAATGGATTTTTGGTGTTGACAAGCTTGTTTTGTTGGACTTTATTATGTCTTCTAAGGGTGTTCATGTTGATGAGTCTAAAATTGAAACAATTAAAACTTGGCCACAACCCACAAATTTGCAACAATTGCATAGTTTCCTTGGTCTCGCTGGCTTCTACCGTTGCTTTGTTAAGGACTTTAGCACCATTGCATGCCTTGAGTAAGAAGAATGCACCCTTTGTTTGGGGACTCTCTCAATCTACCTCATTTGACGAGCTTAAATCTTTTCTTGCACATGCTCCAATTCTTGTATTGCCATTTTGACAAAACTTTTGAAGTGCATTATGACGCTAGTGGCAATGGTATTGGTGGAATTTTGATGCAAGAAAAGCGACCCATTGCATATTTTAGCAAAAAACTTTCCGGCGCTCAACTTAACTATCCTATCTATGACAAGGAATTATATGCTTTAGTGCGAGTATTGCATGCTTGGGAGCATTATCTTCGCCCACATGAATTTTTCATACATACCGATCATGAGACGCTTAAATACCTTAAAGGTCAAACAAAGTTGAACAAATGACATGCTAAATGGAGTGAATTTATTGAAATCTTTTCCTTATGTGATCAAGTACATTAAGGGTAAAAAGAATGTTGTGGCAGATGCCCTTTCCCGCAAGTGCATGTTGGTTACTCAACTTCAATTGAATGTTATTGGCTTTGAGCATGTTAAAGATCTATATGCACATGATCCTTCGTTTGTGATTCCTTATGCCAAATGTCTTTCTAACACTTGTTGGGAGCACTATTACCTTAAGTACGGTTATCTTATGCGCGCTAACAAACTTTTTGTACCCGATTCTTCTCTTCGTTTGTTACTTTTGCAAGAGGCTCACAACAGAGGACGTATGGGACATTTCGGACATGACAAGACCTTTTCCACACTCTCCTTCAAGTACTTATGGCCAAAGATATTTTGCGAAGTTGCACGCTTCACCAATCGGTGCTCTACATGCTGCAAAGCTAAGTCACAAGCTCAATCTCATGGTTTACATATGCCCCTTCTTATTCCGTATCAACTATGGGAAGATATCAACATGGATTTTGTGCTTGGATTACCTACAACTCAAAAGGCAAAGATTTGGTATTTGTTGTTGTGGACCGATTCTCGAAAATGGCACATTTCATCCCATGCAATAAGATAGACGATACACATGTTGCAAATATGTTTTATAGGGAAATCTTGAGGTTACATGGAGTGCTAAGGACAATTGTGTCGGACTGTGGTGTCAAGTTCCTAAGCTACTTTTGGAAGACACTATGTGCCAAGCTCGGCATCAAGCTACTACTCTCGACGACCTATCATCCTCAAACCGATGACCAAACTGAAGTCACCAACCAGACACAATCTACTCTCCTACGCATGTTGATCAAGAAGAACATCAAGGAGTGGGAGGAGTGCTTACCCATCACCGAGTACGCCTACAACCGTGCATGACACTACTACCGGCAAGTCCTTCTTTGAGGTTGTCTACAAATTCAACCCGTTATCACCCTTGGACATCCTTCCTCTACCACTCCAAGAACGAGCGAACATGGACGCAAGTGCAAGAGCAAGCTATATCAAGAAGATGCATGAAGATACAAGGTCCACGATCGAGCGTCAGGTACACCGCCTCGCCACCAAGCTCAACATCAACAAGACTCCAATGGTGTTCAAACCGGGAGATCTCGTATGGCTTCATCTCCGCAAGGAGCGCTTCCCCAATGAGCACAAGCACCCACTACTGCCCACGTGGGGGAGCAACAGCCGATGAGGGCAGGGAAAAACATAGGGGAAGCGTGGATTTCGTAGGCCGTCTGTCGGAGCTGCACCTGGGCCGCGAGGGGCCAACGCTGGCGTCCGAGCTGCACCGACGGGAAGCTGCGGCGAGGTTGCAGATCCGGAGCTGCCACCGTTCTCCACCTTGAACCGCTCCAAGGCGATGCGGAGGGCAAGCTCATAGTCCAGATCCATCTTGGAATCAGAGCGGCTGTCGGAGCTTGACATTGCGCCGGATTCGATCGGAATCGCTGTGGGGAGAGAAGAGGATAGGGCGAGAGAAGAGAGTGAGTGAGTTAGGGTTTCAGAGCGATGAGCCAGATGAGGTTTTTTGTGGGACATCCGTGGGGTCGGTGTTGTGCTAGACTTGTCAGGCGGACGTGCCCGGGCATGCCCGGGCCACCCCATATCAGCCCCATATTTGCGCTAGATGTGAGGGGTGCCAGTCAGCCCGAGCATTTGTGGCCCGTTTGAGGCGTTAGTCTGGGGTCAAAAAATCGTGACTACTTAGTGACCGGGCGAGCGGCCCAGACGTTTGAGACCGGTTTGAGGCGCTTGATTGTAGATGCTCTAACAGTGGGGTTCCAGTCCACGACATCCTTGGAGAAAAAAGTTCTCAAGAGACACGCGTGTGTGTTCTTTGTAATCAACAAAAAACAAGGTCCCACTTAGCCGGCAAATGTATGTCAGGAGGATTAGCATTTGCGATGGTATTTTTAGTTGTATGTGGGATGGCAATTTTTGAGAACAACATGACATTTTCTGGAATGAAGGCTCGACTGCCATCTTTATCATAACTAAAACTGCCACTAAAAATGTTCAAAATGCCACCCTCTCCCAATAGACAATAACGTTTCCGAAAAAATAAACAAACACAAACCGAGCTCACCTAAGTCACCCTCTCCCTGTTTTCACTTCCACACGCGTTTTCCTGTCCCCAAACCAAATTTAAAAGGAAAGCCTTCCACCGGAGCCGCGCAAATCCCCCTCTTCTTTCCCCTGCGCACGCGCCTTCAAACGCTCCATCCCTCCACCTCTCATGGTGTCCCCGCGCACGCCCGACTCGCCCCGCGGCCTCATCTTTGCCCCCGGCGACGCCGACCTCATCACGATCTACCTCCAGCGGAAGATCTCCGGGTCCGCGCTCCCCGCCGCCGCTGCCCGGTACATCCACGACGCGGACGTGTACGCGGCCGAGCCCGCCAACCTCGTCACCGGCCTCCTCCCCGCCTCAGCAAGCAGCAACAAGGAGGGCAGGAGTGGTACTTCTTCACCTCTGTGAGGGCCTAGAGCAGCCGGGGCACCCGCAGGTGCCGCGCCGGTGTGGGTGGGGTAGGCACCTGGCATTCAGAGAAGGAGCGGTGCGACGTGCTTGACGCGGGCGGCGCCGACATCGGGTACCGCCAGCCCTTCACCTATGAGCCCAAGAACGGCTAGCTGATGCTCGAGTTCAACCAAGAAGACCCCCGCCCCGGCGAGGCGATGCCCGCCCTCTGCAAAATCTACCGGAAGCGTCGTGCTGGCCGGTCCGCCTCGAAACCCATTTCATCTGGGTCGTCGTTGATGTCGGGTTCCAAGAGGAAGGCGGCGGCCGCGGGCGAGCACTCCGGCGTGAGGCGATGCCTGCAGTTCCGTCCATCTCCTGCCGCACCAAATCCGCCCACCATGGTTGCTACGTCGGAGATTCAAGAAGCATTCTTGCTTCCAGTCGAGCGGCCGCAGGCAGAGCACCCACAGCCACACCACTGATTCCTAGGTTCTCCATGGCCACCGATCGCACCGCCTTCCTCCGCCCCGCCCAAGATTTGCGCACGCCAGCGAATTCGGACCTAAGCGACACCTCGATCGCACGAATGGGCAATTACGAGTTCGTCTCACCAGCCAGCTCCAAGAAGACCTGCTACAATGCCACGACACCCTCGAGCGATAACACCAGCGCTTGGGTCTTCCAGCTGTCTGCCCTGACCTCCTCCAATGGCACCACCTCCCTCCTCCCTAGCCAAGATTGGGCCACGCCAGAGTCGTCACAAGTTAGTGAGGCATCGACGATGGAGAGCTACAACTGCTTCTCGCCCGACCACGCCACATCCAGGCCCACCACACTGCTGATCAGCAACGACATCGGCTATTGTTGGTCTTTTCCGCTGTACAGCGAGCTATTGGCATTTTTGGCGCCTGATCGAATACTTTGATATGCTCCCATGCTAGGCTGAGAGGAGTGTGCACTACAAACAAAATACACTTCCGTGATGATACATGTTTGTCACAGGAGGTCGTGTTTTTTGTCATGCATGTACATCCATGGCGATTTTATGACAGAATCAAGATAGCTGTGCTGTCGTAGAAGTGTTCCATGACATTACCAAAATTATCATCACGGAAGTGTCCACTTCCATGACGATAAATTGCGCGTCACAGAAGTGCTTTCGTCAAGGGTGACTGACACGTGGCATCCACCGTAATGGAACGCCGTTAAGCTATCGGGTCTAACTTTGAATCCGATAACCCGTTAATAGCCCGGACCAACGGGGATTTTCCACGTGTAAAATCATCATTGGCCGCAGGAAACACGTGTTGTCTAACCGTTGGGACAGATGTCATCCACTCATTGGACAGGTGGCGCCTATGATAGGTAGACACGTGGCACGACCCAACAGTGGCCCATTCCGGTGAAAAAGGCCGGCCTAGTAAAGTTTAGCAGGCCGGCCCATATAAGGCCTACTTGTGTCAGGTCCATTTAAGCCCACGACCCATACGAGATGTGCCAATTCGGCTCGTCAACGGCCTGTTAAAGATTTGACACCATTGCAGCCCATCGTCAGTTCGAGCCCGTTAATAGCCCGCTATATATTTGGGCTTAATATCGGCCCGATGAGATTTCGGCCTGTTAACGGCCGATTCGATGGATTGGCCAATTTTCAGGATGTACATATTTCGGCCTTTTAGCGACCCATTTAAATGTTGGGCTAATTTCCGGCCCAGTGTGTCTTTCAGCTTGTTGACGCCCATAAATCTGATGGGCCATTTGTAGTCGGACCTGAGTTTCGGCCTTTTAGTGGCCCATTTAAGTGTTGGGCTGATACGTCCATTTTGCATCATGCTTTTATATCAATATTTATTGCATTATGGGCTGTTATTACACATTATATCTCAATACTTATGACTATCTCTCTTATTTCACAAGGTTTACCATGAAGAGGGGGAATGCCGGCAGCTGGAATTCCGGCTGGAAAAGGAGCAAACATTAGAAACCTATTCTGCATTGCTCCAAAAATCTTGAAACTCCACGAAACTTATTTTTGGAATTAATAAGAACTATTGAGCGGAAGAAACACCAGAGGGGGCCCACACCATGGCCAGGAGGGTGGGGGGCGCGCCCACCCCTACTAGACGCGCCCCTGTCTCCTGGGGCCCCTGGTGGCCCTCCGGTGTCCATCTTCTGCTATATGAAGGCTTTTACCCTGGAAAAAAATCGTGGCCAAGCTTACGGGACGAAACTCCGCCGCCACGAGGCGGAACCTTGGCGGAACCAATCTAGAGCTCTAGCAGAGCTGTTCTACCGGGGACACTTGTTGGGGACCATAGTAATTTCAAAAAAATTCCTACGCACACGCAAGATCATGGTGATGATACAACAACGAGGGGAGAGTGTTGTCTACGTACCCTCATAGACCAAAGCGGAAGCGTTGACGCAACGTAGAGGAAGTAGTCGACGCCCTCCTCGGTCCGACCGATCCAAGCACCGCACTCCTGCACCTCCGAAGTTCTTGACACACGTACATCTCGATGACGCACCCTCGATCTCCAATCCAAGAGAGGCTCCGAGGGGAGTTCCACAAGACGACGGACGCAGTGACGATCTTGATGTTCTCTGTCGCAGGCTTCGCCTAAGCACCGCTACAATATGATCGAGGTGTAATATAGTGGAGGGGGCACCGACACGGCTAAGGAACGATCAATGATCAACTTGTGTGTCCTAGGGTGCCCCTACCCCGTATATAAAGGAGGGAGGGAGGAGGTGGCCGGCCCTAGGGGGGCGCGCCATGAGGAGGGGGAAACCTACTCCAAGTAGGTTTCCCTCTCTTTCCCTTTATCTTATTTGGAGGGGGAAGGAAGGAGTACTAGTATTAGGAAGTAGTACTAGTAGTAGGAAGGAAGAGAGGGGAAGGAGAAAGGAAAGGGGGCCGCCCCTCCCCAATTCGGATTGGGCTTGGGGGCGCCCCTCCCTTAACAAACGCCGGTACATCAAAATACATAAACTCATAATATAATTGTCATCGAAACCTTAAGCGTGCAAGGACCCTACGGTTTGAGAACAATGTAGACATGATCGAGACACGCCTCGGTCAATAACCAATAGCGGACCTGGATGCCCATATTGGTTCCTACATATTCTACGAAGATCTTTATCGGTCAAACCGCACAACAACATACGTTGTTCCTTTGTCATCGGTATGTTACTTGCCCGAGATTTGATCGTCGGTATCCAATACCTAGTTCAATCTCGCACCGCAAGTCTCTTTACTCGCTCACGTAATATGTCATCTCATAACTAACTCATTAGTTATATGCTTGCAAGGCTTAAGTGATGAGTATTACCGAGAGGGCCCAGAGATACCTCTCGACAATCGGAGTGACAAATCCTAATCTCGAATTATGCCAACTCAACATGAACCTTCGAAACACCAGAGAGCACCTTTATAATCACCCGCTTACATTGTGACGTTTCAGAGCACACAAAGTGTTCTTCCGGTACACGGAGTTGCACAATCTCATAGTTGTAGGAACTTTGTATAAGTCATGAAGAAAGCAATAGCAGATACTAAACGATCAAGTGCTAAGCTAACAGTATGGGTCATGTCAATCACATCATTCTTCTAATGATGTGATCCCACTAATCAAATGACAACACATGTCTATGGTCGGAAACATGACCATCTTTGATTAATGAGCTAGTCAAGTAGAGGCATACTAGTGACTATATGTTTGTCTATGTATTCACACATGTATCATGTTTCCAGCTAATACAATTCTAGCATGAATAATAAACATTTATCATGATATGAGGAAATAAATAATAACTTTATTATTGCCTCTAGGGCATATTTCCTTCAGCCTCCCACTTGCACTAGAGTCAATAATCTAGATTACATAGTAATGATTCCAACACCCATGGAGTCTTGGTGCTGATCATGTTTTGCTCGTGAGAGAGGCTTAGTCAACGGTCTGCAACATTCAGATCCGTATGTATCTTGCAAATCTCTATGTCTCCCACTTGGACTTGGTCCCAATGGAATTGAAGTGTCTCTTGATGTGCTTGGTCCTCTTGTGAAATCTGGATTCCTTTGCCAAGGCAATTGCACTGTATTGTCACGTAAGATCTTCATTGGTCCCGATGCACTAGGTATGACACCTAGATCGAAATGAACTCCTTCATCCAGACTCCTTCATTTGCTGCTTGAAGCAGCTATGTACTCCGCTTCACATGTAGATCCCGCCACGACGCTTTGTTTAGAACTGCACCAACTTACAGCTCCACCGCTTAATAAAAACAGTATCCGGTTTGCGATTTAGAATCGTCCGGATCGGTGTCAAAGCTTGCATCGACGTAACCATTTACGACTAGCTCTTTGTCACCTCCATATACGAGAATCATATCCTTAGTCCTTTTCGTATTTCAGATGTTCTTGACCGCTGTCCATGATCCACTCGATTACTTTGGTACCTTCCTGCTAAGCTTATTGCTAAGCATACGTCAGTCCGTACACAACATTGCATACATGATAGAGCCTATGGCTGAAGCATAGGAACATTTTTCATTTCCTCTCTATCTTCTGCTGTGGCGGGCATTGAGTTCGACTCAACTTCACACCTTGTAGCACGTGCAAGAATCCTTTCTTTGCACGATCCATATTGAACTTTTTCAATATTTTGTCAAGGTATGTGCTTTGTGAAAGTCCTATTAAGCGTCTTGATCTATCTCTATAGATCTTGATGCCTAATATGTAAGAAGCTTCTCCGAGGTCTTTCATCGAAAAACTTTTATTCAAGTATCCCTTTATGCTATCCAGAAATTCTATATCATTTCCAATTAATAATATGTCATCAACATATAAAACTAGAAATGCTACAGAGCTCCCACTCACTTTCTTGTAAATACAAAGCTTCTCCAAAAGTCTCAGATAAAACCATATGCTTTGATGACACTATCAAAACGTTTATTCCAACTCCGAGATGCTTGCACCAGTCCATAAATGGAACGTTGGAGCTTGCACACTTTGTTAGCACCTTTTGGATCAACAAAACCTTCCGGCTGCATCATATACAACTCTTCTTCTAGAAATCCATTCAAGAATGCAGTCTTGACATCCATTTGCCAAATTTCATAATCATGAAATGTAGCAATAGCCAACATGATTCGGACAGACTTAAGCATCGCTACGGGTGAGAAAGTCTCATCGTAGTCAACCCCTTGAGCTTGTTGAAAACCTTTCGCAACAAGTCGAGCTTTATAGACAGTAACATTACCATCAGCGTCAGTCTTCTTCTTAAAGATCCATTTATTCTCAATGGCTTGCCGATCATCGAGCAAGTCAACCAAAGTCCATACTTTGTTTTCATACATGGATCCTATCTCAGATTTCATGGCCTCCAGCCATTTTGCAGGATCTGGGCTCATCATCGCTTCCTCATAGTTCGTAGGTTCATCATGGTCAAGTAACATGACTTCCAGAACACGATTACCGTACCACTCTGGTGCGGATCTTACTTTGGTAGACCTACGAGGTTCAGCAGAAACTTGATCTGAAGTTTCATGATCAATATCATTAGCATCCTCACTAGTTGGTGTAGTTGTCACGGGAACCGGTTCTCGTGATGAACTACCTTCCAACAAGGGAGTAGATACAGTTATCTCATCAAGTTCTACTTTCCTCCCACTCACTTCTTTCGAGAGAAATTCTTTCTCTAGAAAGGATCCATTCTTAGCAACAAATGTTTTGCCTTCGGATCTGTGATAGAAGGTGTACCCAACAGTTTCCTTTGGGTATCCTATGAAGACACATTTCTCCGATTTGGGTTCGAGCTTATCTGGTTGAACATAAGCATCGCAGCCCCAAACTTTAAGAAATGACAACTTTGGTTTCTTGCCAAACCATAGTTCATAAGGCGTTGTCTCAACGGATTTTGATGGTGCCCTATTTAACGTGAATGCGGCCATCTCTAATGCATAACCCCAAAACGATAGCGGTAAAACGGTAAGAGACATCATAGATCGCACCATATCAAGTAAAGTGCGATTACGATGTTTGGACACACCATTTCGTTGTGGTGTTCCAGGTGGCGTGAGTTGCGAAACTATTCCGCATTGTTTCAAATGTAAACCAAACTCGTAACTCAAATATTCTCCTCCACGATCAGATCGTAGAAACTTTATTTTCTGGTTACGATGACTTTCTACTTCACTCTGAAATTCTTTGAACTTTTCAAATGTTTCAGACTTGTGCTTCATTAAGTAGATATACCCATATCTGCTCAAATCATCTGTGAAGGTGAGAAAATAACGATATCCGCCACGAGCCTCAACATTCATCGGGCCACATACATCTCAGATGTATGATTTCCAACAAATCTGTTGTTCTCTCCATAGTACCGAGAACGGCGTTTTAGTCATCTTGCCCATGAGGCACGGTTCGCAAGTACCAAGTGATTCATAATCAAGTGATTCCGTAAGTCCATCAAGATGGAGTTTCTTCATGCGTTTTACACGATATGACCTAAACGGCAAGTGCCACAAATAAGTTGCACTATCATTATCAACTCTGCATCTTTTGGCTTCAACATTATGAATATGTGTATCACTACTATCGAGATTCAATAAAATAGACCACTCTTCAAGGGTGCATGACCATAAAAGATATTACTCATATAAATAGAACAACCATTATTCTCTCGATTTAAATGAATAACCGCCTCGCATCAAACAAGATCCACATATAATGTTCATACTCAACGCAGCACCAAATAACAATTATTTAGGTCTAAAACTAATCCCGATGGTAGATGTAGAGGTAGCGTGCGTCGACGGCGATCACATCGACTTTGGAACCGCTTTCCCACGCGCATCATCACCTCGCCCTGGCCGATGCTCGCTTATTCCATAGTCCCTGCTTTGAGTTGCAAATATTAGCAATGTAACCAAGATCAAATACCCAGTGCTACTATGAGCTCTAGTTAGGTACACATCAATAACATGTATATCACATATACCTTTGTTCACTTTGCCATCCTTCTTATCCGCCAAATACTTGGGGCAGTTCCGCTTCAAAGGACCGATCGCTTGCGGAGAAGCACTCGCTTCAGTGCTTAGGTCCGACTTGGGTTTCTTCTCTTGAGCAGCAACTTGCTTGCCGCTCTTTTGAAGTTCCCTTCTTCTTCCCTTTGCCCTTCTTCTTGAAACTAGTGGTCTTGTTGACCATCAACACTTGATGCTCCTTCTTGATTTCTACCTCCGTGGCTTTCAAAGATCGCGAAGAGCTCGAATAGTCTTGTTCATCCCTTGCATATTATAGTTCATCACAAAGCTCTTGTAGCTTGGTGGCGTGATTGGAGAATTCATCAATGACGCTATCATCCGGAAGATTAACTCCCGCTTGAATCAAGTGATTATTATACCCGCACATTTTGAGTATATGCTCACCGACAGAATCGTTCTCCTCCATCTTGCAGCTGTAGAACTAATTGGAGACTTCATATCTCTCAATCCGGCATTTGCTTGAAATATTAACTTCAACTCCTAGAACATCTCATATGCTCCATGACGCTCAAAACGCCGTTGAAGACCCGGTTCTAAGCCGTAAGGATGGCACACTAAACTATAGAGTAGTCATCGCTTTGCTCGCCATACGCTCTTAATGTCGCTGGCCAGATCAAGAAGCAGGTTCGCACCCAGCGGTGCTTCCAGACGTAACTCTTATGTGCAGCAATGAGGATAATCTCGAGTTACGGACCCAATCCGTGTAATTTCTACCATCATCTTTCAACTTTGCTTTCTCAAGGAACGCATTAAAATTCAACGGAACAACAAAGACGAGCCATCTATCTACAAACAAACATAGACAAGCAAAATACTATCGGTACTAAGTTCATGATAAATTTAAGTTCGCTTAATCATATTACTAAAGAACTCCCACTTAGACGGACATCTCTAGTCATCTAAGTGATCACGTGATCCAAATCAACTAAACCATAACCGATCATCACGTGAGATGGAGTAGTTTTCAATGGTGAACATCATTATGTTGATCATATCTACTATATAATTCACGCCGACCTTTCGGTCTCCGTGTTCCGAGGCCATATCTGCATATGCTAGGCTCGTCAAGTTTAACTCGAGTATTCTGCGTGTGCAAAACTGGCTTGCACCCGCTGTAGATGGACGAGAGCTTATCACACCGATCATCATGTGGTGTCTCGCACGATTTAACTTTGGCAATGGTGCATACTCGGGAGAACACTACTTGATAATTTTAGTGAGAGATCATCTTAAAATGCTACCGTCAATCAAAGCAAGATAAGATGCATAAAGGATAAACATCACATGCAATCAATATAAGTGATATGATATGGCCATCATCATCTTGTGCTTGTGATCTCCATCTCCGAAGCACCGTCGTGGTCACCATTGTCACCGGCACGACACCTTGATCTCCATCGTAGCATCGTTGTCGTTACGCCATCTATTGCTTCTACGACTATCGCTACCGCTTAGTGATAAAGTAAAAGCAATTACAGTATGCTTGCATTTCATACAATAAAGCGACAACCATATGGCTCCTGCCATTGCCGATAACTTCGTTACAAAACATGATCATCTCATACAATAAAATATAGCATCACGCCTTGACCATATCACATCACAACATGCCCTGCAAAAACAAGTTAGACGTCCTCTACTTTGTTGTTGCAAATTTTACGTGGCTGCTACGGGCTTAAGCAAGAACCAATCTCACCTACGCATCAAAACCACAACGATAGTTTGTCAAGTTGATGTTGTTTTAACCTTCGCAAGGACCAGGCGTAGCCACACTCGGTTCAACTAAAGTTGGAGAAACAGCACCGCTAGTCACCGTGTGCAAAGCACGGTGGTAAAACCAGTCCCGCGTAAGCGTCGCATAATGTCGGTCCGGCCGCTTCATCCAACAATACCGCTGAACCAAAGTATGACATGCTGGTAAGCAAGATGACTTATATCGCCCACAAGTCACTTGTGTTCTACTCGTGCAAATAACATCAAACCATAAAACCTAGGCTCGGATGCCATCATTGGGGAACATAGTAATTTCAAAAAATTCCTACGCACACGCAAGATCATGGTGATGATACAACAATGAGGGGAGAGTGTTGACTACGCACTCGTGAGACCAAGCGAAGCGCTGACGCAACGTAGAGGAAGTAGTCGACGCCCTCCCGGTCCGACCGATCCAAGCACCGCATTCGCACCTCCGAGTTCTTGACACACGTACAGCTCGATGACGCACCCTCGATCTCCAATCCAGTAGAGGCTCCGAGGGGGAGTTCCGTCAACACGACGGCGTGGTGACGATCTTGATGTTCTCCTGTCGCAGGGCTTCGCCTAAGCACCGCTACAATATGATCGAGGTGTAATATCGTGGAGGGGGGCACCGCACACGGCTAAGGAACGATCAATGATCAACTTGTGTGTCCTAGGGTGCCCCCTACCCCCGTATATAAAGGAGGGAGGGAGGAGGTGGACGGGCCTAGGGGGGCGCGCCATGAGGAGGGGAAACCTACTCCAAGTAGGTTTCCCTCTCTTTTCCTTATCTTATTTGGAGGGGGAAGGAAGGAGTACTAGTATTAGGAAGTAGTACTAGTAGTAGGAAGGAAGAGAGGAGGAAGGAGAAAGGAAAGGGGGGGCCGGCCCCCCTCCCCAATTCGGATTGGGCTTGGGGGGGCGCGCCCTCTCCCTTGCTCCTTCTCTCTTCCTCCTACATGGGCCCAATAAGGCCCATATACCTCCCGGGGGGTTCCGGTAACCTCCCGGAGCTCCAAACTTCTCCGGAAGCTTTCCGGTGTCCAAATATATCCGTCCAATATATCAGTCTTTATGTCTCGACCATTTCGAGACTCCTCGTCATGTCCGTGATCATATCCGGGACTCCGAACAAACTTCGGTACATCAAAATACATAAACTCATAATATAATTGTCATCGAAACCTTAAGCGTGCGGACCCTACGGTTCGAGAACGATGTCGACATGACTGAGACACGTCTCTGGTCAATAACCAATAGCGGGACCTGGATGCCCATATTGGTTCCAACATATTCTACGAAGATCTTTATCGGTCAAACCGCACAACAACATACGTTGTTCCCTTTGTCATCGGTATGTTACTTGCCCGAGATTTGATCGTCGGTTTCCAATACCTAGTTCAATTTCGTTACCGGCAAGTCTCTTTACTCGCTCAGAATACGCCATCTCATAACTAACTCATTAGTTATATGCTTGCATGGCTTAAGTGATGAGTATTACCGAGAGGGCCCAGAGATACCTCTCTGACAATCGGAGTGACAAATCCTAATCTCGAATTATGCCAACTCAACATGAACCTTCGGAAACACCAGAGAGCACCTTTATAATCACCCAGCTACATTGTGACGTTTAAGAGCACACAAAGTGTTCTTCCGTACACGGAGTTGCACAATCTCATAGTTGTAGGAACTTTGTATAAGTCATGAAGAAAGCAATAGCAGTATACTAAACGATCAAGTGCTAAGCTAACAGAATGGGTCATGTCAATCACATCATTCTTCTAATGATGTGATCCCACTAATCAAATGACAACACATGTCTATGGTCAGGAAACATGACCATCTTTGATTAATGAGCTAGTCAAGTAGAGGCATACTAGTGACTATATGTTTGTCTATGTATTCACACATGTATCATGTTTCCGGTTAATACAATTCTAGCATGAATAATAAACATTTATCATGATATGAGGAAATAAATAATAACTTTATTATTGCCTCTAGGGCATATTTCCTTCAACACTTCCCTCCGGGAGGGGGAAATCATCACCATCGTCATCACCAACGATCCTCTCATCGGGAGGTGGTCAATCTCCATCAACATCTTCACCAGCACCATCTCCTCTCAAAACCCTAGTTCATCTCTTGTATCCAATATTGTATCAAAACCACAAATTGGTACCTGTGGGTTGCTAGTAGTGTTGATTACTGCTTGTAGGTGATGCTAATTGGTTTACTTGGTGGAAGATCATATGTTCAGATCCTTAATGCATATTATTACTCCTCTGATTATGAACATGAATATGCTTTGTGAGTAGTTACGTTTGTTCCTGAGGACATGGGTGAAGTCTTGCTATTAGTAGTCATGTGAATTTGGTATTCGTTTGATATTTTGATGAGATGTATGTTGTCTTTCCTCTAGTGGTGTTATGTGAATGTCGACTACATGACACTTCACCATTATTTGGGCCTAGAGGAAGGCATTGGGAAGTAATAAGTAGATGATGGGTTGCTAGAGTGACAGAAGCTTAAACCCTAATTTATGCGTTGCTTCGTAAGGGGCTGATTCGCATCTCCTTATCATCCGCAGTCTAGTGGTCAAGTAGAGTTGAGCAATAGAGAGCTCAAATTAATTTTGCAAAAGACTGTCAATAGATCTAGAAAGAATTGGTCCAAAAAACTTGATGATGCATTATGGGCCTATAGAACTGCATACAAAAATCCCATGGGTATGTCTCCATATAAGATGGTTTATGGAAAAGCTTGTCATTTACCTCTAGAACTTGAACATAAAGCATATTGGGCTATCAAAGAGCTCAACTATGACTTCAAACTTGCCGGTGAGAAGAGGTTGTCGTATATTAGCTCATTTGATGAATGGAGAACCCAAGCCTATGAGAATGCCAAGCTCTTCAAAGAAAAAGTCAAACGCTGGAATGACAAAAGGATACAAAAGCGTGAGTTTAACTTAGGTGATTATGTGTTATTATTCAACTCTCGTTTAAGATTTTTTGCAGGAAAACTTCTCTCTAAATGGGAAGGTCCTTACGTTATCGAGGAGGTCTATCGTTTTGGTGCCATAAAAATCAACAACTTTGAAGGCACAAGTCTGAGGGTGGTGAACGGTCAAAGAATTAAACATTATATTTTAGGTAATCCTATCAATGTTGAAACTAATATTATTGAAACCATAACCCCAGAGGAATACATAAGGGACACTTTCCAGGACGTTCCAGACTCCGAAGAGGAATAGGTATGTGGTACGGTAAGTAAACCGACTCCAAAACAATTCTAATGGCAATTTTCATCAGTTTTGGAATATTTTAGAATTTTAGGAAGAAATAAGTAGTCTGGAAAGGGCACGAGGCCTCCACGAGGGTGGAGGGCACGCCCACCCTTCTTGGGCGCGCCCCCTGTCTCGTGGCCACCTCGGGTGCCTCCCGGACTCCATTTTCTTGCACGTTACGTATTTTGGTCAGTAAAAATTCTTTATATAATCTCCCGAAGGTTTTGACCACCGTATCACGCAAATATCCTCTGTTTTTGTTTTGAGTTGTTTCTATTACAGATCTAGAGCACCATGACATCGCCCTCCTTCAACAATGAAGACAAGGATGCTTGGCTATTGAAGATAGAGCTGAAAAGAGAAGAGCCGGAAGAGATCAACAAGGGTGAAGGGATCAAGAAAGCTATGGAGGTTCAAGCTCTTGCGGTGAAAGAAGAAGACATCCCTCAACCTTTACCTAACCTCTTTACTCCAACAGAGATTGAAGCTTTTAAGATGATTGAGTTAGCTCGCATACAGAATAAGTATCTCACTCAGGAGAATATTTTGTTGAAGGAGCATATCGCCAGACTGAAGGGCATTATCCGCAAGTTGGAGGAGCTTTTACGCTCGATGTGCGATTATCCACCATCATCATACCACCTCCATCACCTCCAAGGAAATAATTACATGGGTATGGGC
Source organism: Aegilops speltoides (assembly GCA_021437245.1). Taxonomy (NCBI): domain Eukaryota; kingdom Viridiplantae; phylum Streptophyta; class Magnoliopsida; order Poales; family Poaceae; genus Aegilops; species Aegilops speltoides. Next base: position 32,847 of record JAHHZJ010000548.1, on the reverse strand, counting down.
ACTCCCCTTGGCAACTGCCATGCTTGGGGGAGGTGCCCCGGTATCGTATCACCATCACACTCCTATCTTTACCGTTTTAATTAGTTCGATCCTTTTAGTAGTATCTTGATCTAGTAGATTGAAGTTTTAGTATCAAGTAGTTTTGAATTTTGCTTTGTGATCTCTTTATGTAATCGAGTCCGTGAGCTATCTATAATAAAGATTAGTGTTGAGTCAAGGGCTTTGCTATCTTGCTATGATCTTGAGAAAGTAGAGAATAAAAGAGTTCATATTGATCTTATGGTTAGTGATGACTTCAAACAAAGAAAGTATGAGGCGTAAAAGTTATTGAGAGTTGATAAACATAGTTTTGGTCATCGTTGCAATTAATAGGAAGTAATAAGGAAAGAGAGGTTTCACATACAAATATATTATCTTGGACATCTTTTATGATTGTGAAGCACTCATTAAGTATGACATGCTAAAAGAGTTGATGTTGGACAAGGAAGACAACGTAATGGTTTATGTTTTCTCACATCTCAGTTAAAGTATATTGTCATTGACCTTCCAAGCATGTTGAGCTTGCCTTTCCCTCTCATGCTAGCCAAATTCCTTGCACCAAGTAGAGATACTACTTGTGCTTCCAAATATCCTTAAACCCAGTTTTGCCATGAGAGTCCACCATACCTACTTATGGATTGAGTAAGATCCTTCAAGTAAGTTGTCATGTTGCAGGCAATAAAAATTGCCCTATAAATATGTATGACTTATTAGTGCAGAGAAAATAAGCTTTATACGATCTTGTTGTGGAAGCAATAAAAGCGATGGACTGCATAATAAAGGTCCACATACAAGTGGCAATATAAAGTGACGTTCTTTTGCATTAAGATTTCGTGCATCCAACCCTAAACGCACATGACAACCTCTGCTTCCCTTTGCGAAGGGCCTATCTTTTACTTTATGTTTTTACTTTATGCTTGAGTTAAGGTGATCTTCACCTTTCCCTTTTTCATTTTATCCTTTGGCAAGCTCCTCGTGTTTGAAAGATCTTGATACATATATCCAATTGGATGTAAGTTAGCATGAACTATTATTGTTGACATCACCTAAAGGTGAATACGTTGGGAGGCAACACAATAAGCCCCTATCTTTCTAAGTGTCCGGTTGAAGCTCCATAACCACAAGTATTGCGTGAGTGTTAGCAATTGTAGAAGACTACATGATAGTTGAGTATGTGGACTTGCTGAAAAGCTCTATTTTTGACTCTTTCTGATGTTATGATAAATTGCAATTGCTTCAATGACTGAGATTATAGTTTGTTAGTTCCCAATGAAGATTCTGAACCATGCTTGACATTGTGAATTTATTGTTACTTGAGCATAAGAACTCATATGACAAAATCTATATATGTTGCTGTTATAAGAAATATCATGATGCCCTCATGTCCGTATTTTATTTTTATCGACACCTTTCGATATCGGCTTCCGCTTGAGGACAAGCAAGGTCTAAGCTTGGGGGAGTTGATATGTCCATTTTGCATCATGCTTTTATATCAATATTTATTGCATTATGGGCTGTTATTACACATTATATCTCAATACTTATGGCTATTCTCTGTTATTTTACAAGGTTTACCATGAAGAGGGGGAATGTCGACTGCTGGAATTCTACTGGAAAAGGAGCAAACATTGGAGACCTATTCTGCACTGCTCCAAAAATCATGAAACTTCACGAAACTTATTTTTGGAATTAATAAGAATTATTGAGTGGAAGAAACACCAGAGGGGGCCCACACCTGCCAGGAGGGTGGGGTGGAGCGCCCACCCCTACTGGGCGCGCCCCTCTCTCCTGGCCCCCCTGGTGGCCCTCCGGTGTCCATCTTCTTCTATATGAAGGCTTTTACCCTGGAAAAAATCATGGGCAAGCTTACGGGACGAAACTCCACCGCCACGAGGCGGAACCTTGTTGGAACCAATCTAGATTTCCGGTAGAGCTGTTCTGCCGGGGACACTTCCCTCCGGGAGGGGGAAATCATCACCATCGTCATCACCAACAATCCTCTCATCGGGATGGGGTCAATCTCCATCAACATCTTCACTAGCACCATCTCCTCTCAAAACCCTAGTTCATCTATTGTATCCAATCTTATATCAAAACCACAAATTGGTACCTGTGGGTTGCTAGTAGTGTTGATTACTCCTTGTAGTTGATGCTAATTGGTTTACTTGGTGGAAGATCATATGTTCAGATCCTTAATGCATATTATTACTCCTCTGATTATGAACATGAATATGCTTTGTGAGTAATTACGTTTGTTCCTGAGGACATGGGTGAAGTCTTGCTATTAGTAGTCATGTGAATTTGGTATTTGTTCGATATTTTGATGAGATGTATGTTGTCTTTCCTTTAGTGGTGTTATGTGAACGTCGACTACATGACACTTCACCATTATTTGGGCCTAGAGGAAGGCATTGGGAAGTAATAAGTAGATGATGGGTTGCTAGAGTGACAGAAGCTTAAACCCTAATTTATGTATTGCTTCGTAAGGGGATGATCTGGATCCATATGTTTAATGCCGTGGTTAGGTTTACCTTAATACTTCTTTTGTAGTTGCGGATGCTTGCAATAGGGGTTATTCATAAGTGGGATGCTTGTCCAAGTAAGGGCAGTACCCAAGCACCGGTCCACCCACATATCAAATTATCAAAGTACCGAACGCGAATCATATGAGCGTAATGAAAACTAGCTTGATGATAAGTCCCATGTGTCATCGGAAGCTCTTTTCACATTATAAGAAATTATCCAGGCTTGTACTTTGCTACAAAAAGGATTGGGCCACCTTGCTGCACTTTATTTACTTTATTTACTTGTTACTCGTTACAATTTATCTATCACAAAACTATCTGTTACCTACAATTTCAGTGCTTGCAGAGAAAGCCTTACTGAAAACCGCTTATCATTTCCTTCTGCTCCTCGTTGGGTTCGACACTCTTACTTATCGAAAGGACCACGATAGATCCCCTACCTCATGGGCCAATATTCGGCCCGGTGTCACTTTTCAGCCTGTTGACGGTCCATAAATCAGTTGGGCCATTTGTACTCGGACCTGAGTTTTGGCCTTTTAGCGACCCATTTAAGTGTTGGGCCAATTCCCGGCCCTGTGTGCCTTTCGGCCTGTTAACGGTCCATAAATGAGTTGGGCCATTCGTAGTCGGACCTTAGTTTTGGCCTTTTAACGGCCCATGCCCTTCATGGTCCAATACAAGCCCGGTTTCTCTTTCGTCCTGCTAAAGGCCCACAACATAGTTGGGCCATTTACAATACGACCTGACTTTCGGCCTCTTAGCGGCCCATGCTCTTCATGGTCCAGTACAAGCCCGCTGTCTCTTTTGGCCTGTTAAAGGCCTACACTATAGTTGGGCTATATGTAGCCCAAACTTAGTAACGGCCTATTAACGGCCCGTGAAATAAATTGGGCCCACCTGTTGCCGCTTCGATGTCGGCCTGTTAACGACCCGGGAGGTAAGAGGGCCGACCATTAACTTTCGGCCTAGTAATGGCCCATTAACTTAATGGGCCCACTAAAGTTCGTGCATGTCTTTAGGCCAAATTAGATAATTTGAGACCATTACGACGAGCAATTATGCACAGGACCAACACCGATCAAGCAAAGGTACGACATACAGGGAATAACGTTGCACATCCAGCATATATTACAGGAAATTACATCCACTGGCAATCAAAGATTGATGCCAGTGCAAATAAATGAGCAGAACCTAACCATCTACAATGTCACAATCTGCAACCTCAGCACAGATGACGCCCATAAGCATGTGGGCAAGTTCTTGTTGCTTTGCTACACTATCTTTGAAAACATTGATCAGTTGTTGTGTCGCACGACTCTGCACCTCTGATTCATCCACCATTTCCATCATTGCTTCAGCCATTAATTGGTTCACAAACATACATTTATTCCATTGTATTCGAGACAGAGGATACTGAACAGATTCAGATGGAGAATTTCGCAGGCTTGTATTATTGATAGTGGAGAGTGTCTCGACTACTGCATCATACCATAAATTAGGATGGGAACCAAACAGATTAATCATGGGTTATTGCCATATTACCTGGCCTAGATTTACTGGAAAGAAACAATGGGGTTGCCTTGCTGTTTTCAGAGTTTGTCTTCTTATCTTCAAAGAGCTCGCACAAAATTAACACACTAGCATTGCTATCATTGGCCAAGTCAGATAATAGGAAAGCAACATTGACACAACGAACGTTTGGGCAACTAGTCTACACCAAATTAACACAATATGGCACAACTATCATCAGCCAGGTAAGGTATACAAAAGCAACATTGACACAATGAATGAATGGGCAACCAGAGAAGCACCACAATCCAGTAATGTGCGTGATATGAGATAGTACATTCATGCAGCTCAGTATGCAAAACTACCAGGTAGTTTTCCTTACAAAAAACAACATTGGCGCCTTTAACATTTTGCTACAACTAATCTTAGATCAGATAAAGGTTAGATTCATGCCGATTAACAAAATACATGCTGATGCAAAAATATAGTGATATACAACAGGTACTTACATCAGCATTGGAGCACAAAGAATTCCCGCAAGATATTTTCCTCGAATATGATCCCAACGGAAAATATCTTGCGGGAATTCCCTCCGTCCGGATTACATGTCTTGCGGGTCTTCTACCGTTTAACCTTATTTTCTAAAAGAGAGATGGGTAAGAAACATGTAGAAAATATGATCAGAATGCTATAAAATTTCATGATGCGAGGATACGCACACGCTTCTTAGAATGGAGTTGACATTCTTTTGCTGGACTAGAGCGGACTAGTTCTTTGGCCACTGGAATCTGCTTATTATCAGTGGGAGTTGGGTTTCTCTGTGCTGGAGCAGTATCTATGAAAAATGGAGTTGGTTTATTATCTCCTGGCGTTTGGATCCTTTGCAAAGACCTGGTTTGTAACCCTTCAGATTCTAACATAGCCGTCTTCCACTTGCATGCCTTATATAGAAGAATGGTGATTCAGTTATAAAACATGCTACAACAGAGATGGAATAGGTACTGAAGAATAGAAAGGCATGACATATTGACATGTATTCCCTCCATCCGGAAATAAATGGATGGGTCTAGGCGTATTTCAGTTCTAGATACATCCAGTTTTATCCATTTCTGCGACGTGTAATCCGGACGGAGGGAGTATGATGTAAGAGCTAGGGATACGACAGGACAACACATTAAAAAACACTGGAAAACCCACTGCAGAACCAAAGTATTCAAACCCACTGATATGAGATAGTACACTCATGCAATTCAGAATGCAAAACTACCAGGCACTTTTCCTTATGAAAATCAACATTGTGTCCTTTAATCATACATTTTGCTACAACTAAATTTAGATCAGATAGAGGTTGGATTCACGCCGATTAACAAAATACATGCTGATGTAAAAATATAGTGATATACAACAGGTACTTACATCTACATTGGAGCACAGAGAATTCCTGCAAGAATCTTTCCTCATAAACGATACCATTGCAGAAATTATTCTATCTGTTAAACTTATTTTCTAAAAGAGAGATGGGTAAGAAACATGTAGAAAATATGATAAGCATGCTATAAAATTTCATGATGCAAGGATACGCACACGCTTCCTAGAATGGAGTTGACATAGTTTTGCTGGACTGGAGTGGACTAGTTCTTTGGCCATTGGAATCCGCTTATTATCAGTAGGAGTTGGGTTTCTCTGTGCTGGAGCAGTATCTATAAAAACTGGAGTTGGTTTATTATCTCCTGGCATTTGGATCTTTTGCAAAGGCCTTGTTTGTAGCCCTTCAGATTCTAACATAGTCGTCTTCCCCTTGCATGCCTTGTATAGAAGAATGGAGCTTTAATTATAAAACATGCGACAACAGAGAGATGGAATAGGTACTGAAGAATAGAAAGGCATGACATATTGAGATGTATTCCCTCCATCCAGAAAAAATGGATGGGTCTAGGCGATTTCAGTTCTAGATACATCCTTTTATCCATTTCGCAACATGTAATCCGGATGGAGGGAGTATGGTGTAAGAGCTAGGATACGACAGACAACACAAAAAAAAAACACTAGTTGAATGTAAAACTGTATGCTAGCGGAATACGCATGAAATAACTAAGGCAACATACACGTATGATTGGGAAACTAAGATGGCATTGCAACAAAGCACTAGAACATCACTTCAATGTAAAAAACATGGTATGGTAGATGATGAAGTACATAATTGATGAATAACAATGCATAAGATATTCAGAAGCATGATGTCCAAATTAAGCAGATGGCATTGCGATAGAGTAGAATGACAGTACTTGAATTTGAAAACATGTTATCATGAATGAAATAGGTACTGAAAAACAAGAAGGCATGACATATTTACATGCATGATCAGCATTCTAAGCACATGACATTGCAACAGAGTAGATACGCTCCATGACATTATATGCATGTTCTACCCATATCACAGGCCAAGTTAGAGCAAGGACCTTGTGGGGTGAAGAGGATTCATCATCTTTCTGCAAGTCTTCTGAAGAACTGCCTTTACATGTTCCATCATATTGGGTATCATTGACATCAAGTTTATTGGCCTTTACATTGCTCCGTAAGGTTCTTATGGATATATCAGTGTGTGCAATTATATCTGACATGCATGGAAGACAACTAGTAGTTAGATTTATGTAATGAGTGCCTGTAGGAGGCGACATAAATAGTAGGACTGGGGTTAACTAGCAGCAACAGGTCTCATAAACTAAAGGGAGAACACAGATGAAAGCTACAGAATATGTATCATTTGTACTCGAGATTAACTAGATGGCACACAAAAGTATTAAAGAACAACATAGGTAATACTAGAAGTGGTATAATACTATAATCACCAGCCTGTGGGATAGCATTGGCTGATGGATGATAACTATGGAACAACGTTACCTAAAGAACAAGTATCGTAAATGAACTATGGAACAATATTAACTCCTGAACAAGATCCATAAGAGATCAGCATGAATATACAGTGAAATGTGATGACCTATTTTCCATGCTTAGATGAATAACAAAAACATAAATGTTGCACACAAGTAAGATGAGGGTACAACCTATCTGGTTGCCATCCATAGGAGTGAGCATCATGTGCTGACTTGTCGATGGCCCTGCAGTTGTTGTGGCTGTCCATGTCGGGCACGCACTTTCGATAAAGGGAACTGTTGAGTGGGGACTGTATTTCCCTTCTGGTGTATGCTTCCCTTGTTGGAGGAGCTGCGGTGAGTCGGAAGACGGTGTGTCTGAAGATGCAGATAACACATAATGTTAAGAACGACATATCTCTTTGATCTGAAGAAATACACTAAGAGATCAACAACAAGGTATGAGAGTGGTCACACGTCTGTTGACTGAAGACTAAATTGGGGTCACACAATTTTATTTTATTTTGGTACTGTCCAATCTACGCCGGATGGCTTGATGGCCGTCTTGTGCCTCCCGGCTGACACTGTTCGAATCTTCCCCGAAGAGCCAGCGACCAACGACGAGAGCAGCCTACCTCCGCCGTCCGTGGCCCCGGCCAAAACCTCGCTCCCCGCCCCACCGCACTGCCGTGGTTGCGCCGCCCCTGGGGCAATCCACAAAGACTCCCCGTCATCCAGATCCGGCGACGGCAGTACCTACAACCCACGCAACTCGAAAATACAGCCATCTAAGCGCTGCTTCTGCGGAGAACTTGCAGCCCGCACCCTTACGTTAGACACCAGCCAACCGGCAGCCTAGGAGCTCCGCCGCCTCGAGGGGTGCTGCTTCCATTGGGAATCGATTGGCCCAGAATAAAAATTCAGACAACTAACGCCTAAATAAAGTGATTTGACATGAGGGTGCGACCTGTCTGGCGGCATGGTGAAGTAGGCAGGTCCAGCTGCCGAGTCGGTGAGGCCGGCGTGGTTGCGGTGGTGACCGGAGGCAGGGAAAGAGTGATGTCGCGATGGTCGACGGCTACGGGGAAGCAGCGCCAGGACTCTGGATGGATCCGAAGTTGGAGCCGCTCCGGCGCCATGAACAACGGCGGGGGTGAATCGGCTCCTGTACGGTTCACGCGGCCGTTGTCGAGGCAGCACTAGCAGCACGGAGTAAGAGGCACACGACCCAATGCACGACGACAAATGGATAGCGTCTACGGCATTAGGGAGGAGGGCAGCTGTGAAATTGGTGCGGTGGGGCGCCATGAAGGTGGGGCTAAGGTTTCGCGGCTCAGGAGAAGGGAGCTTCCCGGGGAGAAGGTGATTTGGCGCCCACGAGGTATGAATGGGGGCGGGGGATTGGGAGGAGTGGAACCATGTCTTACGGCCGCATTTGTCTGAAATGTGAGGGGGAGTTACAGTTCTACCCTTGCCTATAGGCTTCTTGGCTTGGGTCTGTGTACTGAGGGTCGGGGATAGTAGAGTAACTTTGCTTCTCCCCAAATAGTGGGCGGGAGCGATTTCGGGCGAGGAGGGCGTGTTTTGAACTATAGTGGGCGCGAGCGATTTCAGGCGAGGAGAGCGTGTTTTGAAATAGTGGGCATGAGTTATTTCGGGCGAGGAGAGCGTGTTTTGCCGACCATGGTTTATGAATTATTCGGCACATGTCATTTTGGCCGAGGAGAAGGCGCGCTTGGATGAAGTTACGAACCTACCCTCAATGTACAACGGGCCAATTGATGCGTGTCCCACATTGGACGGTAATTTCGCGTCTCCCATTTATTTGCTCGCGAATTCCACCGAGCAGAGCGGATGTTTAACGGTTCGTTCAAATTTTGGGAGAACGAGTATCCACGTCTACCTTACCAAGTCGATTTGAACAAAATTTTGAAATATTAGCTTGCCACTTCTTTTTTAGATGGAGAGATGATGCTCGGAAGTAATGTGTTTTTACATGCTCGTTGCTAGCGATTTACTATATGACAAATAGTTGACCCACTCAAAAAATGCGAATCAAACCCAAAATGAAATATCTCGATTCAATGAAATAGCTCGTTCAGTAGGTCAAAATAGTGAACTAAATCTAAAATTGAACACCTCAATCGAGTAGCATGTTGTACAGTATTATATTATAGTACTTCATGAACATGTTGAAAGTCAAATTAATGAACTTGTTTGATATACGCCTATATCTGTTCATGTGTAGATTGCAGACAACATGTTCTCCAATTTATATATTTGAATGCAAGTTTATATCGAAATATGGTTTATATCAGTCTTTGATGCATAAAACGCGACCTCCCCCTCTCCCGGACTCCTGTTCTCTCTCTCTCTCTCTCTCTCTCTCTCTCTCTCTCTCTCTCTCTCTCTCGACAATCTTCAATTCTGCCGCACGCATCCGACACAAAAACCTTGTTGGTCCCTCTCCCTTTCTCTCCATCTCTCTCTCTCTTTGTGTGTGTGTGTGTGTGGGGGGGGTTCTTTCTAGTTCGCATGCATATATACACCATCTATAGGTCTCTCTCGCACACTATGTATGATACTCTAGCTAGTCCAAGCTAGATATCTTGGTGCACTCATCGTACACACACAAATTCCTTGGCTCTTTGCCTGTAACTCTCTCACGCACCACTCTGTCGTCTCGGTGCTCTTCCCCCCCTCTCTCAAACTCTCCATCTACCTGGGTCACACATACACATGCATATCTCACTCGCACTCGATAGGCCCATCAAAACTCTATCTCTCTCCCTCGTTCTCTCTCCATCTCACACGCACACACACACATAATCTCATGCCTAGCTAGCCAAGTATGATGGTCTCTCACTCAACTATAGGCACACGCAGGCCCCCCTATATGTATATGACTAGCTAATCTTAGTCTCCATCACAAACATATGCATGGTCTATCTCGATTTCTCTCGGGGAATCTTTCTATCGCGCACGCACTCCCTCGATCTCCCACCCATATAGTCCCTCACGATCTCGAGGGATCTCTATCACAAACACACCCTCTCTCCCTCCCCATGCGCCCATGCCATCCATGTGTCCCTCTCGACCTTTGTTCCTTGTTGGCCAGACCTCTATTGGACATGTGCTACAGGGGTGTCTCTCTCCGTTGCAAACAATCACACACTAGCTATCTTCGTGTATCTCCTCCCCTCGCTTTTCCATCTCGGAGATGCATGCGTGATATGTTCGCATAAGAAACGAAAAACACACACTCTCTCTAATTTATCGTTTATTGTCACTTTCTCTTTCACACACATACTGTTTTTGCACATTTACTCATTCTCATTCACACGCACTTGATCTATCTCGACTTAGGCACTCTCCTCGGTCCATAGCATATAGCTTTATTGAAAAGTCAAACATCACAAAGTTTGACCATGTACGTGGAGAAAAACAATTACATCTAGTACGGCAAAGATATGCCATTAGATTCACCATGAGATGTAGTTTTGTATGATGTATCTTTGGTATTGTAGATATAAATAACATTTGCGTAAACCTGATCAAAGTTTCCAAAGTCTGACTTCTAAAAAATTTGCATGCACTGCATTATCGAGCGAATGGAATATCTCTTTCCCCCTCTCGGCTATCTGACGCACCACTCAGCCTTATCGAGGCTCCTCAATCTCTCTCAAACTTTATTGGTCAGTTTGGTTCGTGACCTGACCCTCATGCCTTGATGGCCAGTACTGCCTAGTGTGGACGTGAAATGTAAAATATTTCTGCCTGGCCGGGCTTGTGTGGTGTTGAAGCGTTTGGTTCATGCCTGGGCCAGGCAAAGCATCAACGTCCCATCAATCAATCCATGCATCAATTATTTAATGCTAATATCCATCCATGTTGCTATTAGCCTCGTGGCCAGACGACCAGGCACGTCCAGGCGTTCGAAATCGGTCGCCTTGGCCAGGCTACTTACAGTGTCTGGAGTCCAGCCAGGCAAATTAAAGTGCAAGGGAACCCAGGCCAGGCGGTCTTTCTTTTTCACAGGGTAGCAACCAAACAAGCGTGCATGAAATCCAGCCACAACCCCAGGCCAGGCAAAAGATGCTCAGGACACATGCCAAACTGACCTTATATCTCCCTGGTTCACTCATACACATGTCTCGCTCGCGCTATACATATAGACCCATCCAACACTCTCCGCCCTTGTTCTCTCTCCATGTGACACGCACTATACATATAGACCCATCCAACACTCTCCGCCCTTGTTCTCTCTCCCTAGGTTTCACACACGCACACACACTTTTTTCACTCACTCTTTCTATCTCTATCTCTCTCTCTCTCTAGTTAGGGACTCCATCACGTCCATCAGCATATGGATGTTTTGAAAAGTCAAACCTCAGAAAAGTTTGACCAAGTATATGTGGAGAAAAACATTTACATCTGGAACGATCATTAGATTCATCACAACATGTACTTACTCCATACTATCATTTATCTTTGGTATTGTAGATATAAGTAATTTCTTTATAAACTTGGTCAAAGTTTCAAAAGTTTGACTTAAAAAAATGTTGGAACTACATTATCGAACAGAGGGAGTAGCTCTTTCTCTCTCTGTCTCTCTGCTATCTCTCACGGGTATCCCCTCACACTCGAACTCTCTATACCGATGGATTATACGCTCACTATGTCAACATATAACTTCGTATATTGTTTAGTTGACCGGTCAAATAATCAACATGCTACCTTGTCAGCTCGTGTTCTGTATCTTCGTGTGCTGGCCCATGTGGCAGTGGGTGAAAATAAGTAAACTAGAGGCCCATCTGACACGCGGTGAAGTAAACAAAGTTGAAACCACTTGGGGTAGCACCCTGCACGCTAGTAAATTGAGGGCGCATTGAGGACACACTTCTTGCACGTGAAGGATGCACTCGCGCACAATTCACCACTGTGCGGCGGCATGCACAGAAGGACGCACTAGCGCACACCCAACACACAACACACACTAATACACGTGTAGACCGGCGTCGCTGCCGGTTGAGATGGACGGCGAGGCAGCCAACAAGCAGAGAAGGCTCGAGCCAAAACCGCATCCGGCGAGCCTGGACTTCATCAGCAGCCTCCCCGATGACATGCTACTCGTCATCATCGGCCTCCTCCCCACCAAATCTGCCGTGCGGACCACCCTGCTCTCCCGGTGGTGGCGCCCCCTCTGGCGCTGTGTCCCCCTCAACCTCACCGTTGACAGCTGCCTCTACGACGGGGATTGCAAATGCATGGACACAGTCTCCAAGATCCTTTCATCGCACCCTGGGCCGGCCAGACGCCTTGACATCCGCATGTTCAGTACCAACTGCAAGGTCCAACCCAAGTTCGATGAGTGGTTCTTATCCCCTGCCCTAGATCAGCTCGAGGAGCTCAGCTTTGAAGCTGGACGATGTCGCTCTCTGCCGCCGTCCGTGCTCCGCCTCACGCCAACGCTACGCCGGGCCAACTTCAGCTCCTACTATCTTCCCCAAATTAATGTCGCGCCCGCCCTTCTTCTCCCTCAACTCAAGCAGCTCGACCTCTTCGACGTTGTCATCTCGAAGAAGGCTATGGAGCACCTGCTTCGCAGCTGTACTGCGGTCGAGTACCTTCGTCTTGAGAAGATCCACGGTTCATTAGCCTCCACATCGCCTCGACGAATCTCCGACGGATTTATGTGTCTTGCTGGCCCCACAACAAGAAGAGATCACTCCAGCTGTTCCACGTTATGGTCATTGAGAATGTGCCTTTCCTTGAGAGATTGCTTGTATCGGATCTAGAAGGTCCAACAAAAATCAGGGTCATTGACGCGCCGAAATTGACAACATTGGTGTACTCGTCTGCCAAATTCTCCGAACTATTTATTGGATCCGTAATCATTCAGGTACAGCACTCATCTTCTTCTCAGTCTTCTTGAAATTCACATTTTTAAATTTCTTCTTGATGTATTTACGACTGTCTTCCAGAAAATGATTCCCACAAGCTTGACAGTCCATGCGCACAGTGAAGATCTTGCCACTAAAATCTATCGGCCCCAATCAAGTTGTTGTATTCCTTACATGCTTTCCGTGCACGGCGAAGCTACTCATCGAGGTGAAACTTCTTTCCTATAAGTAAATGGTAATCACAACGTAGCTCAATTTTTTCGTAATTTTCCCAAATTACGATGACAAGTGTAGTGTTCAAAACTGCATCTACGCACTGCACCGAAAGAAATGTTTTTAGTATTTTTTTTCTCACGTGATCACCTGCATCGTTTTTATGTTGTACTACTATAGTAGCCTAGGCTAGTCATAGTGGAAAGTAACTTAGACTACTACAGTAACTCTATGGTTACCCTAAGAGCAAGTACTACCTCCGTCCTGGTTTACTCTTCCAATTTTGTAGTATCAAAATTTGACCATAGATTTAACTGACAAAATGTTAATGCATGTCACTGAGAACTATATCGTTGGATTTGTATTTGAACATAATTTCAAATGGTGTAATTTTTAGTGACATGCATTGGCATTTTCTTAGGTAAATCTATGGAAAAAATCTTATACTAAATACGAGGTAGTATTCCCTTCGTCCCAAAATTCTTGTCTTACATTTGTTTAGATACAGATGTATCTAACACCAAAATGTAACTAGATACATCCGTATTTAGACAAATTTAAGACAAGAATTTTGGGACGGAGGGAGTACAAAAGTGGGCTATGTAGGCCAAAACATGTGCCAAATTCACTTGTGATGCATTTGGCATCGATGCCCCTCCATTGCTCACCTGGTGCCCCAATCTGGATCACCTACTTTGCTCGGTGCCAAATTAACTCACGAATGAAAAACACCGCGGGGAGAGAGAGAGGACTGAGGCAATAAAAAACCACTTGTTTGGGAGAGTGAGAGGCTGGTGTAGTTGGCTTGATTGATTTGTTTATACATGTGGGTCTGTGTGCACAACGGTGCCAACTCTCTCACATCGCGAGAGTGGTGCCAAAATCTTTTGATTTGACATCGATGCGTATTATGTGGCATACTTTTGCGAAATATGGCATCGACCACATAGTGGAAGGCAACAAATGCCCAAGCTCTTCATGTGCTCCTAGTTAAATGAGAGGAAACAGAAAGAGAGAGAGAGAGAGAGAGAGAGAATATCACTAGCCAGGCAACCCTATCATATGAGCGAATGATATTGGCACCTCTTGATGACACGGCAATCTTATACAGCCAGCTGCTCTAATATGTTCTCTTCTTTTGCAGATAAAAAAAGACCCGAAAGTGAAAAATGTGCTGCACTATAAACAATCTCATCGAATGCCTTGATCTCCATCTTACATAAATTGATTTGATCGACTACCGAGGCAGCACATCTGAGATTAAATTGGCCATGTTCTATGTTCTGGAGGCAAGTGTGCTCAAGGTAATGAGGTTTGGCGTTCTCTGGCGCAACAATGAATGGCGTGTTGATCACTACAAGCGTCTAAGCCTAAATGACAAAGTCTCCGCAGAAGCTGAATTTTTTTTTTGAAACATCAAGTGGCCAGAGACTCGAAAACTTATTTGCCAATTAGTGACTTGTCAAGGCGGTGGATTTTAGTTTGTACGATAATGCTGCATCCACCTAAAGTAACGAAAGTTCTTATGTAAACTTCCTAGTAATTCCCTCTTCATAGGTGCAGCATTACTCCTAACATTTGTAATATCAGTTTGAAACTTGTAATATTGCCGTGTCCTATTCTTGTGTTTTCAAAATCCTATGAATCAAACAGGTCCTGAGTTGGTGATGATGTTGTGCCTCCCATCTTTCACCAATAGCCATCGGATCTAGATCTGACGCATACAAACCAAGCTTCTCCATTTTTGCAAAAAGATGCCCGCACTTGTTCCCTATTTACAAACAACTCCTTGTCTCTCACAATCAGCCTTATCTCCTCCCCACCACATCTAGAAGGTCGTGGAAAAATCTGGCGCGATGGCCGATGCCGGCGCCGTCCACCCCCAATCTTGGTGTTCCGTGCAATGCACATGCATCTACGCACGGGAAATTATGTCGAACAGGGCTAGTTGTAAGCAGGCTAGCTCTACAGCCATGATGATAGTTACTGCAGACGGTGAGACTGACTATGGTATGCTGAACACGGCGCCTATACTCAGGTGTCATCTCCGGCGCAGGGTCTTGTCACTTCACTGTGAGGAGCAGCACGTAATAATTTGACCAACGGGTAGTACAATGCTAATACTCCTACTACTACATTGGTAGTACTACTACTAGTACTAGTAGCACCACCGTCTGGGTTTAGGAGTACTACCACGTCCATCTGGATTATAGTATTTGACTAGCAATATCTAGTAATGCATGTCACAAAAAATATACTACTCCCTCTGTAAATAAATACATGGTGTTTTATTCCTATCGGCGAGAGAACTTAATGTCTTTTTGCTAACTAAAGTACTAATAGGATTACATGCAATGAACTAAACACTGCATGTCATGTTTGGTAGTCTCAAGTCATTGCAAGCATGCACGACCCACATCTCTCATTGGTTGATATGTCACGAAATAAGAAACAAGGAGGGAGTTAATGCATCGTGCCCAAGTGTTTTGGGATTATTAGGTTTTCGTAAGGTGACTTACACAACATTTTTGTTTATATGCATTAACATTTTATTAGTTAAATCAAAGGTCAAAACTTGGCGCAAAATGCAAAGGGGACCAATAAACCAGTAAACATCAAACTTCTCTTGTTTGGCCCCAACTAGAGGTCCGGTGAGATGACTATACTGGACCGGCACGGAGGGGGACGCAGCTTCATTGACTTATGGCAACTGCCTTTGGGTGAATGACACGTCGGCCCAAGGGGCGGCTGGCCCACCTATCATACAGCCAAAGGCAGGTGCAGTAGAGGGCCGAGGAGTAGTACGAAATCCTACGCACCTACGCACGCTAACCAAGGGCAAGAGTGATCACTCGAATCGCAAGATCAGTTGACTAGAAGCTAAGCTAGACCCATGGAGGTGATGAGCGCGAGCATCAGCCGGCTATGCTAGATGGTCCACGACGCCGGCCTACGGCCCGACACCAAGGAACGTCTCCAGGTAGTATTGCTTGAGGCCGCCAGGGCGAGGGGCCCCTTAGACGACAACTTCGTCTCCTTGTTCGACGAGGTCCTCGTCGGTTTCCTCGACAAGTTCACCGTCGCCAAGAAGCTCGCGGATGACTTTGATGTACGCCTCCATCCCAGGCTCTGCGATGCCCACCACCCTCAACGGCCACTATGGTGACAACCTCTTCGACGACTCGGGTGGCCTCATGATCGCCATTGTCGTCGCTTAGAGAATGTCCACCTTGAGGACGCGCTCGCTGCACAACGCCTGGCGCAGCAAGGCACCATCGACATAATCACCCACATCTATGTGCAAATCGTCCACAAGGACTACTACATGCAAGAGGAGGACGATAGGACGCTGGCCTTCTTGGACCGCAGGGCAACGTTGGACGGCATTGTTCAGAAGCACGTTGAGCTCGCCGCCAACGCCGCTGCTCCTCACACGTCGGTTGGTGACCCGGCGCACTAGGGCATGAGGATGTCGTTGATGGATCCGTATGTATTTTTATTTTTCCGTCAAATCCAAGTAGTAGTATATGATACTACTAGTAATTATCTTACCTTTCGCACCAACTTCATAATTTTCGTACGTACTCCATGCATGAACGGCGCCAGAACCAAACTTCTCATTACTCTAGGCAAATTTTACAAGTTACGAGTTCAAAAGGAAAAGCCTGCCGTGTTCGCGTCGCACCCCCACATGGTTGGTCCGGCACGCCGCTCAAGCAGGAATGCATGTGGTGTTGCATTTTCACTTACAAGTGGGACCGCAGTTGAGCAAACCGACTATTGGCAAACCCCCACCCCGCCCACCGCGCGATGGCTGAGAAAACAGGAAGGAGAAGAGATGGCTGTAGCACGGACTCCAAGAAAATTGGTGTCGGATGGGACTCGTGTGGGTGGCGTGTGCCGTACTGCTAGACGTGAATGCTAGTTATGGCCCATACCACCCCACTATATCGAGCCTATATCGAGGTATGTAGAACAAATTTCCTGCAGTGCGTGCTCAGTCCTCATCTATCTCTCTTCTCAGCCAGCCAGAGGACGCGCGGAGCCCATCCTCTGTTTGCTCACATGTGGTCCCACATGTTAGTGAAAACGCAAGAGGACCCACTGAACCTACATGTCTTTCACCTCGACGTGCTGGTGATGAAAAACAAATCCAATAAAGATCTTCGGTGGCCGCTTTTGGAGTTACTCAAGAGTAGTCAGATTCTATTTACAGTTTAACCCAAGATGCACATCACGTGGCTTCAACTACCACTCTATTTTCTTGCATGACACGACGTGGATGCTGGATATCCCACGTGTTGGCAAAAGGAGGAAGAACCCGACCAAATCTTTGGTTGTGCTCTCGGATTAGACTAGTTGTGCTAACTTAAATTTTTTATTGTGTAGTCCCTCCGTTCCAAAATACTTGACTTCCATTTGTCCAAAAATGGATTTACCTATATAATAAAACATGTCTAGATAGATATATATTTTGACAAATAGAAGGCATGTATTGTGCAACGGAGGGAGTAGAATGGATGCAAGTTTTGGTATTGGGAAGAAGATTAGATCGATATATTAATAGAGCGCAATTTAGTAGATGTTCTAGCACTTTTAGCTAGCATAGAGGCTAGAGATGAGAATAGTGCACTTGTTGATACTCCTACTAGAATAGAGGCTAGACATGAGACTAGATGCGAGGAAGCAACGTCCACTTCTTTACACTCAAAGAAGAAAGAAGCACACAAGATCGAGCCTCCGCAGATCAACAATGAATGCATCAAGAAGGCACTAATCCAACTTACAGGAGCAGTTATGGAAGTTGGATATCTTCTAGAGTAGTAAAACGTATTCTTGTGGTTCTTGTTTTCTTTGGTCTTGCTTTTCTAGTCAAAATTATCATTGAAGTTCGTGCAAAACAGAGGTCTGTTTGGGGTCGCGCATTGGAGTTGGCCTTACAAGTGGACCGCAGTTGAGGAAACCGACTATCGGCAAACCCCCACCTCACCCGCCGCGCGATGGCTGAAGCTAGAGAAACGACGAGGTTGAAGAGATTGCTTTAGCACGGACTCCAAGAAATAATATGGTGTTAGATGGATGTCGTGGTGGTGGCGTGTGTCGTACTCCTGGTCGTGAATGCTTGTTCTGGCCCATGCCACCCTACTACTCCTACTACTTACTCCTAATATATAGTACTAGTATCGAGGATTCGAGGTGCTGGTTATGTACAGCGAACACATTAACATATCACTACTAGGGAAAAGCCTATACACAGAATCTTACTAGCAGCGCTCTTCAAAATACCATGCTACTGAAGGAAATATGCCCTAGAGGCAATAATAAAGTTATTATTTATTTCCTCATATCATGATAAATGTTTATTATTCATGCTAGAATTGTATTAACCGGAAACATGATACATGTGT
Organism: Aegilops speltoides; assembly: GCA_021437245.1. Taxonomy (NCBI): domain Eukaryota; kingdom Viridiplantae; phylum Streptophyta; class Magnoliopsida; order Poales; family Poaceae; genus Aegilops; species Aegilops speltoides. Next base: position 14,377 of record JAHHZJ010000548.1, on the reverse strand, counting down.
GAATACATAGACAAACATATAGTCACTAGTATGCCTCTACTTAACTAGCTCATTAATCAAAGATGGTTATGTTTCCAGACCATAGACATGTGTTGTCATTTGATTAATGGGATCACATCATTAGGAGAATGATGTGATTGACATGACCAATCCCGTTAGCTTAGCACTTGATCGTTTAGTATTTTGCTATTGCTTTCATCATGACTTATACATGTTCCTGTAACTATGAGAATTATGCAACTCCCGTTTATCGGAGGAACACTTTGGGTACTACCAAATGTCACAATGTAACTGGGTGATTATAAAGGAGTACTACAGGTGTCTACAAAGGTACATGTTGATTTGGCGTATTTCGAGATTAGGTTTTGTCACTCCGATTGTCGGAGAGGTATCTCTGGGCCCTCTCGGTAATACTCATCACTTAAGCCTTGCAAGCATTATAACTAATGAGTTAGTTATGAGATGACGACATGTAATCGAGTAAAGAGACTTGCCGATAACGAGATTGAACTAGGTATTGGATACCGCGATCAAATCTCGGGCAAGTAACATACCGATGACAAAGGGAACTACGTATGTTGTTATGCGGTTTGACCGATAAAGATCTTCGTAGAATATGTAGGAACCAATATGGGCATCCAGGTCCCGCTATTGGTTATTGACCGAGAATGGTTTTAGGTCATGTCTACATAGTTCTCGAACCCGTAGGGTCCGCACGCTTAACGTTTCGATGACAGTTTTATTATGAGTTTATAAGTTTTGATGTACCGATGTTTGTTCGGAGTCCCGAATGTGATTACGGACATGACGAGGAGTCTCAGAATAGTCGAGACATAAAGATTGATATATTGGAAGCCTATATTTGGACATCGGAATGGTTCCGGGTGAAATCGGATTTTACCGGAACACCGGGGGGTTACCGGAACCCTCCCGGGGGATATTGGGCCTTAGTGGGCCAAGAGGGAGAAGAGGAGGGCTGTCCAGGGCAGGCCGCACGACCCCTCCCCCCTAGTCCGAATAGGACAAGGAAGAGGGGGGCGGCGCCCCCCTTTCCTCTTCCCCCTCCCCCCTTTCCTTCTCCACCAAAGCAAGAGGGGGGAGTCCTACTCCCGGTGGGAGTAGGACTCCTCCAGGCGCACCCCTAGGGGCCGGCCGCACCTCCCCCCTCCCTCCTTTATATACGGGGGCAGGGGGCACCCCATAGACACACAAGTTGATCTATGGATCATTCCTTAGCCGTGTGCGGTGCCCCCCTCCACCATATTCCACCTCGGTCATATCGTCATGAGTTTAGGCGACGCCTGCGCCGTAGAACATCATCATCGCCACCACGCCGTCGTGTCGATGGAACTCATCTCCGAGCCTTTGCTGGATTGAGGGCCGGAGATCGCCATCGAGCTGAACGTGTGCTGAACTCGGAGGCCCCGTGACGCTCGGTGCTTGGATCGGTCGGATCGTGAAGACGACGACTACATCAACCGCGTACAGCTAACGCTCCGCTTACGGTCTCACGAGGGTACGTGGACATACACTCTCCCTCTCGCTATGCCATCACCATGATCTTGCGTGTGCGTAGGAAATTTTTGAAATTACTACGCTCCCCAACAAAGGCATCCGAGCCAGGTTTTATGCGCTGATGTTATATGCACGAGTAGAACACAAGTGAGTTGTGGGCGATATAAGTCATACCGCTTACCAAAGATGTCATACTTTGGTTCGGCGGTATTGTGAGATGAAGCGGCCGGACCGACATTATGCGTCGCGCTTACGCGAGACTGGTTTCACTGCTACGAGCACTCGTGCTTAAAGGTGATCAAGGCGGGTGTCTGCTCTCTCACTTTAGCTGAATCGAGTGTGGCTACGCCCGTCCTTGCGAAGGTTAAAACAGCACCAACTTGACGAACTATCGCTGTGGTCTTTGGTGCGAGGTAAGAACGGTTCTTGCTAAGCCCGTAGCAGCCACGTAAAATTTGAAACAACAAAGTAGAGGACGCCTAACTTGTGTTTGCGGGGCATGTTGTGATGTGATATGGCCAAGACGTGATGCTATATTTTATTGTATGAGATGATCATGTTTTGTAACCGGTTATCGGCAATCGGCAGGAGCCATATGGTTGTCGCTTATTGTATGAAATGCAACGCTTCAGTAATTGCTTTACTTTATCACTAAGCGGTAGCGATAGTCGAGAAGCAATAGATGGTGTAAACGACAACGATGCTACGATGGAGATCAAGGTGTCGCTACGGTGACGATGGTGATCACGACGGTGCTTCGAGATGGAGATCACAAGCACAAGATGATGATGGCCATATCATATCACTTATATTGATTGCATGTGATGTTTATCCTTTATGCATCTTATCTTGCTTTGATTGACAAGAGCATTTTAAGATGATCTCTCGCTAATTATGAAGAAGTGTTCTCCTTGAGTATGCACCGCTATGAAAGTTCTTCGTCTTTGAGACACCACGTGATGATCGGGTGTGATAGGCTCTACGCTCAAATACAACGGTGCAAAACAGTTGCACACGCGGAATACTCAGGTTATACTTGACGAGCCTAGCATATACAGATATGGCCTCGAACACGGAGACCGAAGGTCGAGCGTGAATCATATAGTAGATATGATCAACATAGAGATGTTCACCATTGAAACTACTCCATCTCACGTGATGATCGGACATGGTTTAGTTGATTTGGATCACGTGATCACTTAGATGACTAGAGAGATGTCTGCCTAAGTGGGAGTTCTTAAGTAATATGATTAATTGAACTTAAATTTATCATGAACTTAGTACCGATAGTATTTTGCTTGTCTATGTTTGTTTGTAGATAGATGGCTCGTCTTTGTTGTTCCGTTGAATTTTAATGCGTTCCTTGAGAAAGCAAAGTTGAAAGATGATGTTAGCAATTACACGATCGGGTCCGTAACTCGAGGATTATCCTCATTGCTGCACGTAAAAGTTACGCCCCGAAGCACCGCTGGGTGCCAGCCTGCTGCTGATGTAACCGACGACGTTAAGAACGTCTGCAGAGCAAAGCGATGACTACTCTATAGTTCAATGTGCCATGCTTTACGGCTTAGAACCAGGCCTTCAACGACGCTTTTGAACGCCATGGAGCATATGAGATGTTCCAGAGTTGAAGTTAATATTTCAAGCTAATGCCCGGATTGAGAGATATGAAGTCTCCAATAAGTTCTATAGCTGCAAGATGGAGGAGAATAGTTCGTCGGTGAACACATACTCAAAATGTCCGGGTATAATAATCACTTGATTGAACGGGAGTTAATCTTCCCGATGATAGTGTCATTGATGAAATTCTCCAATCATCGCCACCAAGCTACAAGAGCTTCGTGATGAACTATAATATGCAAGGGATGAACAAGACTATTCCCGAGCTCTTCGCAATGCTAAAAGCTACGGAGGTAGAAATCAAGAAGGAGCATCAAGTGTTGATGGTCAACAAGACCACTAGTTTCAAGAAAAAGGGCAAAGGGAAGAAGAAAGGGAACTTCAAAAAGAACGGAAGCAAGTTGCTGCTCAAGAGAAGAAACCCAAGTCTGGACCTAAGCCTGAAACTGAGTGCTTCTACTGCAAGCCGACTGGACACTGGAAGCGGAACTGCCCCAAGTATTTGGCGGATAAGAAGCATGGCAAAGTAAACAAAGGTACATGTGATATACATGTTATTGATGTGTACCTTACTAATGCTCGCGGTAGCACCTGGGTATTTGATACTGGTTCTGTTGCTAATATTTGCAACTCGAAACAGGGACTACGGATTAAGCAAAGATTAGCTAAGGACGAGGTGAAGATGGGCGTGGGAAATGGTTCCAAAGTCGATGTGATCGCAGTCGGCACGCTACCTCTACATCTACCATCGGGATTAGTTTTAGACCTAAATAATTATTATTTGGTGCCAGCGTTGAGCATGAACATTATATCTGGATCTTGTTTAATGCGAGACGATTATTCATTTAAATCAGAGAATAATGGTTGTTCTATTTATATGAGTAATATCTTTTATGGTCATGCACCCTTGAAGAGTGGTCTATTTTTATTGAATCTCGATAGTAGTGATACACATATTCATAGTGTTGAAACCAAAGGATGCAGAGTTGATAATGATAGTGCAACTTATTTGTGGCATCGCCGCTTAGGTCATATCGATGTAAAGCGCATGAAGAAACTCCATACCGATGGGCTTTTGGAATCACTTGATTATGAATCACTTGGTACTTATGAACCATGCCTTATGGGCAAGATGACTAAAACACCGCTCTCCGTACTATGGAGAGAGCAACAGATTTGTTGGAAATCATACATACGATGTATGTGGTCCAATGAATGTTGAGGCTCGTGGCGGATATCGTTATTTTCTCACCTTCACAGATGATTTAAGCAGATATGGGTATATCTACTTAATGAAACACAAGTCTGAAACATTTGAAAAGTTCAAAGAATTTCAGAGTGAAGTGGAAAATCATCGTAACAAGAAAATAAAGTTTCTACGATCTGATCGTGGAGGAGAATATTTGAGTTACGAGTTTGGTCTACACTTGAAACAATGCGGGATAGTCTCGCAACTCACGCCACCTGGAACACCACAACGAAATGGTGTGTTCGAACATCGTAATCGTACTTTACTTGATATGGTACGATCTATGATGTCTCTTACTGATCTACCGCTATCGTTTTGGGGTTATGCTTTAGAGACGGCCGCATTCACGTTAAATAGGGCACAATCAAAATCCGTTGAGACGACGCCTTATGAACCATGGTTTGGCAAGAAACCAAAGTTGTCGTTTCTTAAAGTTTGGGGCTGCGATGCTTATGTGAAGAAACTTCAACCAGATAAGCTCGAACCCAAATCGGAGAAATGTGTCTTCATAGGATAGCCAAAGGAGACTATTGGGTACACCTTCTATCACAGATCTAAAGGCAAGATTTTCGTTGCTAAATTCGGATCCTTTCTAGGGAAGGAGTTTCTCTCGAAAGAAGTGAGTGGGAGGAAAGTAGAACTTGACGAGATAACTGTATCTACTCCCTTATTGAAAAGTAGTTCATCACAGGAACCGGTTCCTGTGACAACTACACCAATAAGTGAGGAAGCTAATGATATTGATCATGAAACTTCAGATCAAGTTTCTACAGAACCTCGTAGGTCTACTAGAGTAAGATCCGCACCAGAATGGTACGGTAATCCTATTCTGGAAGTCATGTTACTTGACCATGATGAACCTACGAACTATGAGGAAGCGATGATGAGCCCAGATTCCGCAAAATGGCTAGAGGCCATGAAATCTGAGATGGGATCCATGTATGAAAACAAAGTATGGATTTTGGTTGACTTGCTCGATGATCGGCAAGCTATTGAGAATAAATGGATCTTTAAGAAGAAGACCGACGCTGATGGTAATGTAATCAGATATAAAGCTCGACTTGTTGCGAAAGGTTTTCGACAAGTTCAAGGGGTTGACTACGATGAGACTTTCTCACCCGTAGCGATGCTTAAGTCTGTCCGAATCATGTTAGCTATTGCTGCATCTCATGATTATGAAATTTGGCAAATGGATGTCAAGACTGCATTCTTGAATGGATTTCTAGAAGAAGAGTTGTATATGATGCAGCCAGAAGGTTTTGTTGATCCAAAAGGTGCTAACAAAGTGTGCAAGCTCCAGCGTTCCATTTATGGACTGGTGCAAGCATCTCGAGTTAGAATAAACGCTTTGATAGTGTGATCAAAGCATATGGTTTTCATGCACTTTTGGAGAAGCCTCAGATTTACAAGAAAGTGAGTGGGAGCTCTGTAGTATTTCTAATTTTATATGTAGATGACATATTGTTAATTGGAAATGATATAGAATTTCTGGATAGCATAAAGGGATACTTGAATAAAAGTTTTTCAATGAAAGACCTTGGAGAAGCTGCTTATATATTGGGCATCAAGATCTATAGAGATAGATCAACACGCTTAATTGGACTTTCACAAAGCACATACCTTGACAAAATTTTGAAAAAGTTCAAAATGGATCAGGCAAAGAAAGGATTCTTGCCTGTGCTACAAGGTGTGAAGTTGAGTCAAACTCAATGCCCGACCACAGCAGAAGATAGAGAGAAAATGAAAGATGTTCCCTATGCTTCAGCCATAGGCTCTATCATGTATGCAATGCTGTGTACCAGACCTGACGTATGCTTAGCAATAATGAAAGTGCGTTATATCGACTAGAGGGGGGTGAATAGGCGATTTTTAAGAATTCTTCACTGAGTAATTTGCTGGTGAGGAAATTCCTTAGCGAAGAACTACTTGCAGCGGAATATGTACTCAGAAGTAAACATAACAGGATACAAACATAGTCAGCATGATGAAATGAAGACTAACACAGAGTACGGAAAGCGTAAACACAGGATAGCAAGATGAAGACAAACAGACTGAAGAAATTGAAATGAGGAATTTGTGAAAGTCTTCAGTCAAAGTCTTCAAGCACAGATATGAACAACATTCAATACAGTAATGAGGAAATGAAAGAGTTGAGTAAATAGAACCATTCAGTTGGTGAAGACAATGATTTGGTAAACCAGTTCCAACTGCTGTCTCAGTTGTACGTCCGGTTGAGCGGCCGAGTATTTAAACTCGAGGACACATAGTCCCGACACCCGCCTCGAGCTGCAACTCAGACACCCAGTCCTCACCGTATTCTCCTTGAACTAAGACCACGCAGGCCTCGTCCAATCACTCGTGGTAAGTCTTCAGTGACTTCCAAACCTGCATGACTTGGCCACTCGGCGATCCACAATTCCTCTTGATGCTCTAGACCTTGACGCCTAACCGTCTGGAAGAAGCACAGCCTTCAAAGGTAATAAGCGCCGGATCCACGCAGATCAATTTCTTCATGATGCTCAATCACTTTGGGTTTGTGGGGGTTTGGTTTTGGGATTTTCCTCACTTGATGATTTTCGCCAAAGTCCTCGGAGGATGGGTTGCTCTCGATGACAAGTGTCAAGTTCTTCGAGCAGCCAACCAGCTAGTGGTTGTAGGGGCGGCTATTTATAGCCTAGGAGCAGCCCGACATGATAAGACATAAATGCCCTTCAATGATATGACCGTTAGGTGGATAAGATATTTTGGGACAGCCGCGCCAAGAAGACAAAGAACGGTCGGAAATTTGACTCTCAAATTCCTCGGGGCTATCATGTTCCTCATGTAGGCAAATCGCCTTGGCGAATTCCTAACTCCTCGGTCGAAAGCAAAGTCCTCAAGGACTGTAAGAACTGCACCTCTCATTCAAGAATTTGACTGAATCTGTATGAGATTTCCAATGGCTTCACTCAAGGGATTGGTAGGTGTAGGATTTTGAGTTGAGCATCACATGGAAATTTTTCCTTAGTATTTCCTCGACCCCTTTAACAATGACGGTGTTTCCTATGACTCAAGAAAGAGAAAATGAAACTACGAAAACAAAAGTCTTCACGCTTCATATTCCTCGAATGAATATCAAGTCTTCAAGGTCACACCAATTTCTTCACTTTCAAAGTCTTCGAAAGTCTTCGAATATCAAAGTCTTCAAATCGAAGAACTTCATTTTTAGGGTCGACTTTCTCTCAGAAATATCAAACTCCTCATAGACTTATAGACCTGTGTACACTCACAAATGATCAGTTATTTAACCTATAAGTCTTCAATACACCAAAATCACTAGAGGGCACTAGATGCACTTACAATCTCCCCTTTTGGTGATTGATGACAACATAGGTTAAGTTTTCAACGGGATAAACATATGAAGTGTAAATACTGATATTGAGGAATTTGATTGCAAGATATAGAAGAACTCCCCTAATATGTGCATAATGAGGAATTTGCTTTTGAGGCATTGCACATTTGAAGAATCGAATCATGGAGATCTCCCCTATATCTTGTAATTCATACACGATTTGATATATAATATGAAGAATTTGAAATGCATGATGAAATATGGTGCTCGATGAGATTCAAAGATGCGTGCAATAATATTGACAAGGAATAAGCATGCGGAATAGCACATCAAGAGTTTCAGAGCTCAGTGCATCAAAAGCATCAGAGCACGACCAAAAGTATCAAAGGCACCATCGGATTTAAGATTACAACTCGATCCAATAAAAGTTTCGGAAGAACGAGAGTTGTAACTTAATAAACGCCGATAATATAAACCCGCTTGAAGACTAACTCAGATTTCTCCCCCTTTGTCATCAAATGACCAAAAGGATCGGCCGAGGACTAACGCCTCAAGATTTTCAAGTTGATGGAGGAGCGCCAATGTTATCGGGTTGGTTGTTCAAGTAGGGCCTGCCGCAGTGTCGTCCAAATCTTCATGTTCATCGCCTTCACGCGATGAAGAATAAGAACCGCCACCGATCAGAACTTTGACTCTCTTGAATTTCTTCGAGGTGGTGCGCACCACCAAATGCTTCCTGGAGACCCATAGTCTTCAGTTCTTCCGCGGAATATACATGAGTGAGAACAGCCCAGGTGCGGTTGAGGGTTTCATGAAGGTGATACTGATTTTTCTTCACTGCATTATGGGTTGAGGTCATGTTGTGAAGAATTGCAGCAAATTGACGCTTCACCCATTTGTGATTGCGATCAACCTTCTGATGAAGACTGAGGAGTAACTCACGGTCAGTCATCACCCTGGGTGTTGTTGCTTGAGGCTTTTGCTTAGCTGAGGTATTTGCGGCAGAGTCATGTGTTGCAGAATCGTCATTGGTGGAGTAAGATGTAGCTAGACGGAATTGGCCATCCAATGGACGAGTGCCTTCATCAATCACAGCAGCTGCCTTGCCCTTATCATCAGATGATGAAACTGGTCGCTTGAGGACTTCAATGGGCGGCAAGTAGCTACCATGGTTCAGAGTGTCGACTTTGTAATTCAAAGGAAGATCTTGCCCTTATGAATCTCATAATCCAAGGCGATAGGGCTTCAAATCAAAAGGTGACATTGCAACATTAGCCGAGTCCTCATGAAGAAATCATGGAAGTTGAAGGAACGCCATGAATGATGTTGAAAAGCATGTTCTTCATGATGCCAACGACATCTTCATCATTTGAGTCGTGGCCTTTGATGGGACTCATTGTCTTCGCCAGATTCTATAGACAGTCCGAGGCACATACAAATTCCTTAACGAGGAATTTGGTTCGAGGGCCTGCCCTAGCTTCAAAGGCTTCATGAGCACTTGCATATAATGATTAGTCACCATGGTCATTGTAGATGCAACGTGCACTTTCATGGGGAGGATCAAGAGGAAGGACACGGCAATTCAGTTGTTTGGTGCCTTGTAGTGAGTGTTTTCCGTCATCCAATCCAGCACCCATGAATTGACATCTTCAAAGATCGCCAGGATATGCAAAGTGGCATAGAACGAAGAATGAGTTCTTCATTCCAATCACGTATATCGCAGCAAAGTTCAAGAGTCCTCGCATCGTGAATAACTCGAGGACTGGCTCAAGCATCGCAGTGATTCCATATCCACATGAGGAATATGCTCATGATCGAAGATTTTGTCCTTGTCAAATAGCACTGAGGAATAGAAGTTGGCTTGAGTAGCAGTCCAGAAGCGTCTTTTCCTCATGCGAGCAGAGTCATATGGATTGTAAGTAGTGAAGAACACATGCTCGGAAAAGAAGTCTTCAGCCTTGAATTTTTGCTTGCTCGAGAACGGATTCTTTGGTTTGGGCAGAGGAATGTCAGTGATTTGCAGCACAACCTCAGGAATCGCGATCTCAGGTGCTTCAGCCGAGGAATTTCTGGTTCCTCTTCTTGTGCAGTTTGGGGATCAAGAAGAGTTCTTCAAAGACTAGCGGCTGGAATTTCTTCATGAATGACGATGTGGGATGAGTTTCTTCAGAGCCCATTTGAACAGTTGTAGCCGTGGACTGAGGAATTTGTTGAATCGGAGTGAAGAGAGGAGTATTGGGATGCTGACTTTCCCAAAAGTCATCGCTCATCACCGTGTAGTGCATCCAATATCCACGCCTTCATCTTCTTTTTTCATTTCTCAACACCAGCCTCTTCAGCTATGAACTGAGGCATGGGTGAGGAAACGACAGGCGGTGAAGGGAATGTTTCCACTTCAATTTCTTCATCAACCTGTTCTGAGGTAGCAACAGATTGATTTTCTTCATCAGATCCGCTTGGGATCTTGTACTCTTCTCCATAAGGAACAATTTCCTTAGACGACATGGAGGAAATGGGAATGGCATCAATAGGATTTTCAAGCGAGCTGGTCATTGGCTTCATTTTCTTCGCAGCCGAAGAATTTGACGCAGCAGATGCCTTCCTCTTCTTCACTGCAGCTTGTTTTGCAGCCTTTGTTTTCTTCACTTCATAAGCAGAAGGAAGAATTGGAGTTGGTGTTGGCGCAGGAGGAGCTGAGGACTGTGGTTCCGTTTCTTGGTAGCGCGATCGTGCGAATGCCTGATCTCTTCGCTTTCTTGAGCGCACCACTAGTGGATGCCACAGGAATTTCTTCAATGGCTGGAATGGAGTCATCAGCCTGAACTTGTATTCTCATCGGCAGTTGAAAGTCATCAGCGAGCTTGGCATATTCTTCAAAGAGCTGAGCAGAGTCTTCACCGAGGATTTTCTTGTTGCGATGGGGCTGCAATAGCTTGTCATTTTCTTCGTCAAATTGATGAATCTCACCTTGGCTCCTTGCCAATCAGCATTATAAGCATCGAAATCCTTGCCGAGGGCTTGATTTCAGATTGAGCTTTGAGAAGTTCTTCAGAGTCGTTGACGATGTTCTTCCTCAGAAGCTTCTCCTTTCTGGCTTGTGCTTTCTTTATTTCACGAGCCTTTTCAAATTTCCATTTCTCTTCAGCGATGAAATGGTTCAGCATATGACTTTGACCAGGAGTCAGTGGCAGATCAGGCATGGGAGTGTTTGGATCCTGATGCCATAAGTCGATGAAGTCAAGGATCTTCTTCGGATCCAAAAGCAGAGGCACAGTTGTTCCTTTGGCTCTAGCGGCCTTTGTCAGTCTGTCTCTGATGATTTCTGCAAGTTCTTCATCAGAAGCTTCATCATCAGAGGGCACGTTGAAGGCAACCTGTTTCTTTCTTGGACTTGGCCGAGGACCGCGTCCAGCTGTTGCTTTTGTCTTCAGCAGAGTGGGGCCTGATGAGGACATTGGTGCAGCTGAGGAACTTGCTGAGACACCAGAAGCAATCGAGAAACCCTGAGTCCTTTGACATGTAGCAAGATGCACAGGAGTTGAGGACTTGGAGGGAGCTGCTGAGAATTTTGAGGGAGCAGCAGCAGTCTGAGGAATTTGCCGTGAGGGCGCTGATGGTGAAGCACTTGGCTTGCGAGAATGCTTCTTCGGCATTGATTTCCTCCGCTTGACCGAGGTCTCAGCAGCAGCAGCAGCAGCAGAATCCTCATTGAATTTCCTCACTGCCTCCTTGGCCTGTCTTGCCAATTTGGCTTTGCGCCTGGACCATTCTTCAGGAAAGTCTTCACCACGCTTGATGCTGGTGGGATCAGCGACTTGGCCAGGTGCCAATGGAGCTCTTGGGCATGGAGGGTTTAAGGCAAATTTCTTCATGTACTTGGGAGTAACATAGCGATATTCCCTCCATTCTCGTGCCGATCTTCGTTCTATCCTCTGGATGCGCACTTTGCGCTGATTTTTGGTCTCCTTGCCAAACTTGGCTTCATCAAAAGTGCAGAATCTTTGTAAATTTCATCAGAATCTCAAAGGCGCTCATGACCTCCGGTTTCTTTCCTCCCTTCTGAGGTCTCTTGCCTTCGCCATTTTCTTCAGATGAGGAATTTGAACAATAGAACACACTGAAGAAGTATGCAGTTTTTCTTCGAGGAACGCTGCAAATGAGTTAAGTTGATGAGAACCTAGTGATTCAGCAGCGGGCATGAGTACCTGTGAACAGAGTGTAGGTGCGAGGAATTTGGAGAGGTCATATGCATTCTCAGACGATTTTTCAAAAGGAACAAGTTTTGAGGAATTTGACCAGTTGAGCCTTGAGGAATTTCACTAAGCGTTTTTTTTAGGTTCCAGAGTTGTACAGATTGAAAATCCGCACAATTGAGGAATCTTGAAGAAATGAGTGCTTAGAGAGATAAATCAAGACCATACAGTGTGTGAGGTGTTCATATGTGAAGGTTTGAAGAATAAAAACACCTTTGAAGATTTTCAGAAAAGTTTGAGAATCAAAGCGAGTAATAAAAGTGACTTTTAATTACCCGAACTGAAGAACACGATGAACAGAGATGAACCATGGTGAAGTTCGTCACGTTAAATCTCCCACGCCCTAACTTGGCAGAGGGAGACAGCTACGGCGGCGGTGGAGTGAAGATTTCCGCAGCCGGCGGAGTACGACGGCGACGAGGTCGAGGCAGTGAAGCTCTTCCTCACCGGCGGCGATGAAGTAGCGGCGGCGCTAGGGTTTGAGGAGAGCTCGAGCGAGAGACAGCGACCGAGCAGAGTAAATGAAGTAAGGAAGGGAGAGGGGTATTTATAGCCACAGTGAAAACTGTTCGCCCGAAGATTTTGGGACGAACATGCCCCTGCCCTTTCTTCTTCACGCGACATGTGTCACCCACGTACTGTGCAGATGAGATTGTGTAAGATCGTGGGTGAATAAACTAATGTATCATGGGATATGGAACGGTTTGAGCGGTAAAACCGAAAATCTGGATAAGACTTGTTTAAAAATTTCGTTCACAATTTCTTCAGCTGTCAAGGACACAATGAAGACTTTGAACGAGTTTCAATCAGAACGCACTTGAAGAATTTGTGAATAGATTGGGTTGAGTATAGCATAGAGGGGGAAGGGTCCGATCACATTCACTTAGCAGAAATCGCAACTTGAAGAATTAGCAATAAGTGAATGTTGTAGAGGACATAAACTCACATATATATATATAGCCAATGAAGAAAAACGACGGAAACATTGAAGATTTTGCAAAGTTGAAGAATTTGAAAACTGAAGAATTTCAAAAATGAGGAAAAACTCAAATTGAAGATTTTCAACTTTTGTGGTGGCGTAGCTCATCAGATAAGAATGATGATTTCAGACACCGCGCATAATTGTCGAGGGTTCGAGAATCAAATCCTTCATTAATTTCTTCACACTTAGAGTGTTATTCTTCATTGATTGAAGAAAACGCTTCTTCATGTGTTGCACATCTAAGTCATCAATTCTGCATAAGGGTTAGGATGTGTGTCCTTTTCAAAGAACATTCGAAGATTCTAAGATATTTAGCTCACACCGCAACTTGCTAAATCTCTTCTCATCCAAGGGCTTAGTGAAGATATCAGCTAGCTGTTCTTCGCCTTCACATGCTCGATGGAGATATCGCCTTCAACACATGATCACGAAGAAAATGATGACGAATCTGGATGTGCTTAGTCTTCGAGTGCTGAACTGGGTTGTGAGCAATCTTGATGGCACTCTCATTGTCGCAGAGGAGAGGCACATTCTTCACGTTGACGCCATAGTCCTTGAGGGTTTGCTTCATCCAAAGCAGCTTGAGCACAAGATGAGCCAAAGAGCAATGTATTCAGCTTCAGCAGAGAGATAGTGATACGCAGCTCTGTTTCTTCGAGGACCAACACACCAAAGATCGTCCGAGGAAATGACAAGTGCCGATGTTGACTTGCGGTCCACACGATCACCAAAGATAGTCGAGTCGAATATCCAATGAGATCAAAAGCGAGCCCTTGGGGTACCATAATCCTAGTGTTGGTGTGTGAGCTAGATATCAAGAATATGCTTCACAACCTTATGGTGTGATTCCTTCTGCAGCTTGAAATCGGGCACACATGCAAACACTAAGCATTATATCCGCCTAGATGCACATAAGTACAATAAAGAACCAATCATGGAGCGGTATACCTTGTGATCAAGTCAATACCATTTTCATCAAGTGCATAGATGGCCATTTGTGGGCATAGGAATTTTGACGCTTTGCAATCTTGCATGCCTAATTTCCTCAAGACATCTTTGAGGTATTTCTCCGAGATATGAATATGCCATTGCGTGTCGATTTAATTTGAAGACCTAAGAAGAATTTCAATTCTCCCATCATAGACATTTGATATTATTCACTCATCATATAGGCAAATTCATCACTATATCGTTGGTTAGTACAGCCAAAGATAATATCATCAACATATATTTGGCACACAAACAGTTCACCATCATATGATTTAGTAAAAGAGTAGGGTCAAGTGAACTGGTGTGAAGCCATTCTTCACGAAGAATTCCTTCAATGTGTCATACCACGCCGAGGGCTTGCTTGAGGCCATAGAGGGCCTTATTGAGTCTCAAGACTTTGTCGATTCTTGGGATCTTCAAAACACGGGGTTGAGCAA